>OMLB01056263.1:0-11064 GCA_900302555.1 Myripristis jacobus
AACACATATCTCACCTTCAAAATGCTCAAGCACCTCAGGGGTGATGCGAACACACACACACACACACACACACACACACACACACACACACACACACACACACACACACACACACACACAGAGGAAACCAAAAATCATACAAAGCTCAACTCCTATTTCTGTCTACGTGTTTTTTAAAGAAAATGAAATATTCTGAGGACAGTTTCCCCCTGCTGATCTGTAACCAGGTTTCTCTCTTCACGATGTCAGACCTTTGCTTTTGTCATGAAAATATGTTCCTATGGCACCAGGGATCAAAAACCTGTAACCCTGTAATTGTAATGAATGCATCTAACTCCATCAGATGAGTAATTTCACATGACCAGGAAAAAAAATATTGGATGAATGAGTGTTTTCTTGAAATTTTAGACCAATTTTTGGAGAATTTGACCACATGGTAACTCGACATCATTGTGTGTGGGGTTTCTTTTTTAAATTGATGACGAGCTGCATGACAAAACATAATTTATTTGCAAGAGGTGGACTCAACAAGTGAAGGGCAGGAGGTTGGTGAGACGGATGTTTTGGCTGAGTCAGGTGATGTCAAACATGTCCGCCTGTCAGGTCAAATTCATTTATTTATTTCTCAGGTCATTAAAGTGCACAGTGAGGAGGTGAAAACAACATCACTGAAACAGGATCATGACTACACTTCTTGTTCATCTCACCTGGTGCCTCCTCGGTCCTTCTGGGCTCAGGGGCAGCAGGAGGAGGAGGGGCAGGGGCAGGAGGAGGTGCAGGTGCATTCTGGGTATTTGGCTTCAGCGAGGGAAAAAGCCTCGCCAAGAGCTGGGAGGTGGCAGGAGCGGCTTCTGGCTGCTGATTGGCTGAACAGACCTTATCAAGCTCCACCCCTTTGCTCGCCGCTACCTTCCTTGTCAGCGCCCTTTCAGGCGGAGAGAACACACTGGCTGTCACCTTGGAAACAGGGCTGGCTCCTGCGCTGTGATTGGCCAGGCCACCGGTGGCGTCCTCCATGTCGTTCCACGTGTCGTCGTCGTCGAACACCAGGCGCCCCCGCTGGCCGTCTCGCTCCTCCATCAGAGTGGAGTCCTCGGTGTTGCTCAGGACGCCGTCGCTCTCGCTGCCGTCGTCCCTCCCCGTCACGTCTGAAGCCGCCTCCCCACAGTCGTCCCCGTCCTGGTACGACCGCTTGTCGTACGGTGGGTTAGACTGTGCGGGGAAGCAGAGCGTGCTGGGAAATGCTGGCTGCTCCGCCACCAGCTCCTGGTCCCCGAATTCAGAGCCAGTGCTGGAGCAGATTTCAGAGATCTCACTTCCATCGTCTTCCTCCTGACCTTTATCACTAACTTTGTTCTTATCGTCCTTCACCGCCAACACATCTGAGTCTGAGGAGCTGCTCTTACACGTCACACCGCCACCGCCGTCGCCACTGCCGCCGCTCCTCCGAGCTGCTGTGGGAGGAAAGGTATTGGGGGATTTGATGGGTGTGGATGAGAGCCGGCGCCCCTGAGCCACCCACAGCTGCCGGTGCTGCTGGTCCATCTGAAGAACCTGAGAGCAGAACGAAAGGCACACTTTTCAAAACACAAGCAACCGATGAAAGATACAGGAGAAACCAAACTCTCCCAACCAATACTGTGACCAGAGCAGCATTACAAAGCAATGCCAGGTTGCATAAAGTTTTATTGATCCCTTATGCTCCCTTATAAAGGCTGCATTACAGTAAGGAGATGCAGTTTTCTGACCGTAACACAGGGCAAAACATGTTTAAAAAAGGAAAAACCCTAATTGCACTATTTGAGAAGCTTTGTGTAACTATCTAAAATAAATCAATGATGAAAAGATGCAAGAAAATGAGATGATTCATTTAGCTATTCAAAAGAAAAATAAACTGGAAATTTCCCAATGAAACCTTGAACCTGAAGTTACAAAAAAAAAAGCGCAGGACTACACTACAAACCAGAGAATCAGACTGTCCCTAAGTTTGCAAACAGGACAGTCAAGAAAAGTAATCAACATTCAATTTGAGTGAGGCACCTTCATGACAAAGGAGGAGTTGGAGGAGAAGGACAGCTCCTCCGCCGCCTGCTCCAGCAGCTCAAACTCTCCCAGCTCCATGCTCTCCATCTGCCGGGCGCAGTCCCAGCGCTGGAGCTTCTCCTGGAACGACAGCTCAAAGGAATGTTCTGGAGCTACTTCTCCTCCTCCTCCTCCCTCCTCTGACCCTGATTTTCCTTCTGCTGAACCCAGTCTTGAGTCACATCTGTGCTCCGTGGCGGTGGCGCTCTCAGCCTGGCTGGACACGCTGGCCTGTTTGATCGCGTGATGAGCTCCGGGTTTCTTGGTGGTCTGAGCCACCTGACCCAGCCTCGTCCTGCTCTGTGCCATCACCTGCTGCCTCAGATGGAGCAGTTTCACCGGTTTGATCTGACCAGACTCTGTTCCCTCTGTGTTCTGTCTTTGGTGGCTACCCAGAACCTTCGGCCTCGCTGCCTTGCTGTCGGCTCTGATGTCCTGAGGCGGCGAACATGAGGCTCTCCGGCGGTTTTCCTTGTTGAGAACAGCAGTTTTACGCTGGACTGCAAGCCGCTGGCCGCTGTTTGTACTGCCTCTCTGGATATTTGCAGGCTCTGAGTTGCTGCGGGAGATTCCCCGGGCCTGGGGTGGCTTGGGTTCCTTCTTCTCTTCCTTTTTCGGTAAGAAGGCTTTGCGACTGTTGGTGAATCTGGAGAGGCCCTCGCCTCGCTTCAGGAAGGCTCTCTTGGGAGGCGCTTTCAACGCTTCATCTTTGTTCTGTTGGAAGGCACAGAGGAACATTTACATTTGAATCACATATAAGGATGAACTTCTTGCAGTAAGTGAACATTATTTCACTGATTTTTAGGTGCAATTTCATCTCTTCAACATAAAGTTTCAGTATGTTGCTGGTTTTGATTACTCTGTTATGAATGATGTATTAATACTGTTGCTCAATAGGGCTGGGTATGTAAAAATTAAACTGATGTCTTTATATGAGATGAGATACTGTCTGGGATGTTGGTTGGTTATCATTTTCACATTACTAACGACTGTTTAATAAAAATCTCTCATGTAAATATGTTATGGAAGCACTAATAGCAATGCCTTCAGTATCCTCACAGTACCGATATTGAGGTCAAAGACCTAACCCTAACCCTAAAACTACCTGCTTCCTAAGGCCTAAAAAATAATGGTAACAAAATACAAACATAAATAGCAAGAAAGGGATAACACACAAAAGACACAGAGTAATACTGCTGCTCAAGTGAAAAGATAAAACTGGAGACAATTTATAAAAAAATCAAAACAAAACAGAGCCAGAAATAAACAAAGAAAAGGACTACAAATATATCTGCTGGTGAGCGTATGCATGAATGTGTGTGTGTTTCTGGATTTATGTGCACACTGGTTACTGTACTAGTTCATCTCCTCTTGAAGACTTTAAGGGATATTGGCTCTTGAGTTGTATAATGGCTGCACAAGCTGATGATCTTTAGTTTGCACTGTTTTTTTTTTTTCTTCCAAAATGTGTGTTGTTTTGTGGTGAACACCTGCTGCTGCTGAGCCGTCTGCCTCTGCTCCTCCAGCCTCAGCTGCTCCTCCAGCAGCTCCTCAAACGTCTGCGTATGACCCCCGATGCCTGGCTTGATGGGCCTGGAGACACACACATAAAGCACACATAACACACACACACATAAAACTGTACTTGTTTAATTTTTGGCTCAGTAATGTTCTTTAATGGTCCAGTTTTAACCTCTTGGATCAATACACTTGTGTTGCTGTGAGACATGCTGTATATTCTCATACAGAATATCCATCAATCAATTAATGATGCTCTTAATATTTACTATACTATTCTTGTATTTATATATACAACTACATCAGGTTAGCTATGTAAGGATTAACTTTTAAAGCTACCCTTAAGATACACTTTTATCACAAAGCCTGCGCTCGTGGTTTGATTTTAGCCTCATTTATTGTTGAAATGTGTATTTTCATTATCACAGTTTCTAAATACTTTGTTCTGTTTCTGATCATTTGCCTAAATCTGTTTTCCTCTGCAAACATGGCACAGCTTTTGGGCCTTGCTTTACTGTTTTATTCTTGCGCCTTGTGAAGCGTGTTGCTACAGCCGATTAGCAAAGTCTATAAATAAAGTATTATTATCACATCCATTTCCTCACTTTTCCAAATTCTATATATGTAGTGTACATTTTGATAATCAGTCAATAACTAAGCAATCAAGACTGTTAATAACAACTGTAAATCCACATATATAAGTAATACATAGACTCTCCTTGTCTTACACATACATTTAAATTGTCGCTGGCATTTTGGTGTTTATCCTTATAATTGCCGATACTGTTTATTGCTGCTCTTATTATGCTGTTCATATTACTAATTTTATATTCTTTTTGTGTACTTAAATTCTGATTTTCTTTTTCCTGGCTGAATCCTGTCACTTTTTCTCTGCCAGCAACCTAATTTCCCCACATGGATCAACTGAGTTTCATGTTACAGAATTATTATCACAGTGCAGGTGTGTATTTACCTGTCCTGTAAGTCTTTATCTTCTTCTCTGCTGAAATCTTCATTCACGGTCAAACCATTCTGGGACAACAACATGGCATCATGCTCCTCATGATGGCTGTCATCGTCACTTTGATCCTGGCAGTCTTCCCTCATGTGCCACATGCCTGCAGCAATAAAACAGAGCTTAATGTTACGGGAGTGAGTCCTGCTGGCTCAAGTGTAAACAAAACAAACACATCAGTGAACACAGAGAGGCACATCTGCTGTCAAATAAGGCAGAAAAAGCCACAGTCTCACCCTCTGCCTGGTCTTCATCTCTGTGCAGCTCCAGCGGCCTCCTCGCCTGCGGGGACCTCGGCTCCTGTCGGGGGCCGCAGGACGAGCCCTGAGGGACTCCGCAGGTCTTTGTGGTGGGGCTGTGTGGGGCCTCTGGGTAAGGACAAGCCTCCTGAAGTGTGTGCTCCGCCCACTCTGTTCCTGACAGCCCTGATCTTTCGGTGTAATCTGTAAGATACATTACAGGCTACTCAATCTGTCTGAATAGAGCTGGGCTAAATGGGGAATAAACAACCTTTAAGGACTAAAGGACCAAACCAGTGATTTTGAATGTTTGGTCCATTTACTACGATTGACCCAGATTTTACAAACCATTTTGTAAATCATGCCGGGGAACTAAAAATTTCACAACATATAATCAAAATCCCTCGACTCTCAAATTTGACTTTTATAATGTTCTGCTTCTGAGGCTAAGAAAGTCGTCACCATTAATAAACCGCAAAACCGATAATTCACTCTGTAAAGCGTTTCACTCCGCCCGATTTCAAGATGGCTGGAGAAAAGGGTGGAAAAATGATATCGGGGGTTACAGCTGGTCGATATGGCCAAAATACTAAATCTAAAATTCGCACAATTTATTATTTTAATCTAAATTTTTTATTGTTTTTCCACTAACTACGACAACTAACCCTCTTACCTCTCCCGCATTGTGGGGACGGGTTCATCATTCCCAGCAGCCTCTGCTGCTCCTCCTGGAGCTGAAGCAGCTCCTCCAGCTGATAGGCCTTAAGCTGCTCCTGCATGTGCTGCTGCCACTGCTTCAACTGAACACACACACACACACAAAGAGGCACATCACATACACTGTCAGAGTAACACGTTAACAGCACTAATTGCTTTGCATGCTCACCACTGATTGACACCCGACCACAAATAGCACGTGGGGAAAAAATAAGAGCAGTAAGGAGAGACTGTGTGTATTTGTTTATGGGGGTGTGCATGTGTGTGTGTGCGCAGTGTTTGAAAGAGGAATTGGGAAGACCAGAAGCAGTGTTGTAATCAACCCAGAAATCCCATTACTGAACATAATTAATCACATTCCTGTTTCTTTACTCTGACCGTGGGGCTGACACACAGCCAGTAAAGCTGTAGTGTTGGAGAAGTATTCACTGATTCTGCTCATCTGTCACATCACAGCACTCTGCACTCTCTCCTCAGCTCAAAAACTAGGCACAAAATCAGATTAACATGTAGCACAAGCCTGCTATTGTTAGGCTTGGCATGGTAAGACAAATGTTTTAATGTACTCCAGTATCCCAGTCTTCTCACAAAACACCAGTTGTTTTTAGTGCTGAAAAAAATTAGTCACCTCACAGAAAATTAATCAATAACAACCTGGCCCTTTTTTGATCCCTTTTAGTAAAAATACAAGCATTTTGGAGCTTCATAAACAATAAGAGCTGTCTGATTATCTCACTTCATATCATTACAAAATTAAATTTTGTTTTTTTTTTTATTCTAGCAACATTATATATTATTATATTATCTTCCAATTTATGAGAAAATTGAATTATCGTTATAGTTCTGATAATGGACTTTCAGCCAGTAATTACATCCAATAAGGAGGAGTCCTTTCTTTCTTTTTCTGTGCCATCATATTTTTGCCATTCCTGGGAGAAAAAACGGTGAAAACTGACAAGTGAACTGAAAAGAGTGAAAAGTTTGCACTATACAACACCCAACACATAGTAAGTACTACGTGTTGGGTATTGTATAGTGCATCATGTTTAATATAATGAGGTTTTCTTTTGAACTAATGTGAATTTCATCGCCACCTGTTGGCATCAGAGAGCAAACGAGAAATGTCTAATGTCAGTAAAATGGCCTTTTTTGTGTGAACTACAATTTCATTTTATGTCTATTTATCAAAAATCTCACTGGTAAATATTCAGCAAAAATCTTACTTTATCAAAAAAAAATCATTGTTTATATATCTTGTGAAAGGTATGACGTTGTGCCTTCAACATCGATATCAAGGCAAAAAAAAAAAATCATGATATTTGATTTTGTCCATATCACCCAGCCCTACTTCTAGGCAGTCTATTATTTGCTTTTACCCAATTAATGATTAAATAGGCATTACTGGTGATTATTTATCAAAAATATCATGTGTAAATATTTAGTGAAAGTCATCCCCACAATACTGTCACAATATCAATATTGAGGTACTTGATCAAAGCTGTGATATTTGATTTTGTCCATAGCGCCCAGCCCCACTGAGGTGTGACAGTAGATTTTGAAACGAAAACAGAAAAAAGGTCCCAGGTTGAAAAATGTTTAAATCATGAATCCTTCACCTGTTCCAGCTTCATGATCAGGCTCAGATCCTGGGATGTGCTTTCCATCGACTCCAAACCGTCCAGGTGTCCGGCTGAGCGTCTGTGAGCTGCAGAGTACGGCGTGCTCACAGTCCTGCCTCCTCCTCCTCCTCCTCCTGCTCCATCCAAACTGAGGCAGCTGCTGCTGGGGGAGGCGGGCAGGGGGGCGAAGTCCGAGTTGAAGGAGTCGTCCGGGTCTCGGGGAGGCGAGCTCGCGGTCGATGCGCGCCGCAGGGAGCCGGCCAGGTCAGGGGAGGGGTTGAGGATCACCCCGGCTCTGGAGCTGCTTGGCATCCAGCGGGCCAGGAAGTCCAGCTGGGAGAACTGCAGCCCGCCTGGAGATGACATGACCACGGTGTCTCAGACCCACAAGGCTACCCAGCTAATCTGGGATTAGGTGGACAGATTATAGTGACAGGTTAAGGGTCAGACACCAGTAATCACCTTGTAAAGTATTTATAGAAGATGTCCAGATCTCGGAAATCTGATTTTAGCAGCTCGTTTACACGGATATAAGGTTAAGTTAGTTAATTACCTACATCAACTCATGTGATTCAGATTAGGTTTGTTTGACGCTGGATATTCACACGCTAGCCTGCAACTAACAATATATTATCAATTAATTATTTTATCTACAAAATGTTAAAATTAATGACTAAACCTACTGATTTCATTCAAGTGTTGATGTTAAAACAGTTGATTATTTATGTGGTAAATGACATCATATTGTTATGTCAGGGTTTGTTTGTTGTTGTGTTTTGTCTTTTTTGGATTGGTTGTGTGTGCCATGTTTTATACATCACTGTGTCAGTCTTATTTATGAATGCCGAACAAAGGTGTGACTGAAGTGCCGCAGTTCTTTTGGGAATAAAACTGGAAAGTTCCAGGATATAAATCTGTGTGCAGAAGACCTCCTTTTTTTTGTTTTGTTTTGTTTCAACACCTGCAGAACGACTCAGGTGTGTGCAGAAGATGTTAAGGTAACATTGATTTCAATGAAAATGAGAAACACCAGATTCTCATCCCTGGTGAAGCCATAACCAGCAAATGACTGGCATTTTCACTTGATAAATGATTAAAAATGATTAATCAATAATATATATTGTAGTTATGTATTTTCTGTAAAGCAATTAATGAGTTATTCCAGCTATTATTTCAGCTCTCTCTCTTAATGCATAACAAATAGGGCTTTTACAATTGCAGTGTCTTCATCTACACTATATTTGTATACTACATTCAAGATTTATTACCATATTTGGCATTTCCTTGGACTTATTTATAATAGATTTATATGGCTGAAGTGTGGAGAACTGTCTGTGACCTACGGGAGTGTGTGAACAGAAAAAGCAGGGCTTGTTGTGAAATGTGAATAAGGGAGATTCCTTTGGTTTATAAATGATTTACCATTTACATAAAAAAAATAGCAGGTGATAGCAGTTTCGGTTGCTTTCTTAAAAAATGCACACAAGGAAAAAGAAAAAAAATGTAATATAAAAAGACAGCAGAAATGAAGACATCAAGTTTTATAGGCCGCAATTTCACGTATTATGATGTTAAATGTTAATATCCAGGAGAGCCCGTTACCGGGGTTTAAAAGCGACTGTTGTTTGTTGTTAGTAACCACAAACAAAGCCACAACAGTTCATGAAACTAAAAAGTAACGTTATGACCCACTTATTCAAACTTACAACGTATTTAAATTAATCTATGACCGTTTAAATAATGTCGAAAACGCCCTTATTTTTCAGAAGCTTGTACTGTAAGGCTAGTTCGGCCGGACCGTAACGTTATAAAGTTAGCTACTGAAACGTTAACAAGTTCTTTTTTACATTAATTCGGCCAAAACGGCGACTTTTAAAGTTAACAAAACCTGTAAAAATGCACTCGTTACCTGTGACAGAGTTGACGCATTTAATTTCCTTGAGTTATATCCAGTTTTTAAAGTTTAAAACAGCAGAACCGAGCAGGAGTTTCGAAGCCTGCCGCCATATCAAAGCAAAGCCCGCGAGAGGAAGAATCGACTACAAAAAGCACCGCTGCATCATGGGAAATGTATTTCACAGTGCACTTTTAGAACGTCAGTTTAACTGTGTTTTTTAATTTAATTTTATTAATTTCATTTTCACAGTATTTAGACATTTTATATACTCTCCATCTTCACTTCGCAGTTTTTGTAATGTGTTCTAAAAATATATAACGTTTCTTCAAATAACTTCCGGTTGAGCGATGCGTCAGCAAGTGTTTCACAATAAAAGTCAGGTAGCGGTAAATTTTAAATGAATAGTAATATTTGACGACTGTTTTCCGATTGACTTCGCCAGTCTCCATGTAATATAAATTGAATTCAAGGTGTTAACTATTTTTCATCACAGCTTAGTTGTATTCCATTGTTGATGCTGAATAAAATATTGGTGTGAATTTACACTGATGTTACCGGAACGGAAGTGATCCCTCACACTTGTCATTGGTCGATACAAATTTCGTATTGGGAAAAAGAAGGAACTGCACATCCAGAAAGTCTCTCCTGTGTCGATAATGGAAAAGGTTTTATGTTCTGCCCACGGTAAGGAGTCAAATTATTTGTCTTAAAATGGAAAAATGCGATTAGCAGCCTTGACTTCACATGGAGAGTTTTATTGTGCGACACACTCAGCAGCACATGACGGGGCAGTTTGTTTTTCAGGACATGTGGGGAATCCCAGACCAGTGAGTGAATATTATCTGCTAACATGTTTTCCTTTCGTCTCCAGGCAGCCCGTGCATGCTGAAGACAGGCGTAAAAGATGGACCCAATAAAGGGAAAAGCTTCTATGTCTGTACTGACAAGCAAGGGTGTGATTTCAGCCAAGTGGCAAGGTAAATAAAGACTGACTTTTTTTGACATATTAACCATTATTACCCATTTACCCACATGTGTGCATGGTTAAATGGGTATGAGAGGATGATACCTGATAAGATAGACCCTGGTGTGTGATTTTACTGTAAAATCCTGGGTAAACATCACTCTGACTGGGCACCATATTGATATTATATGTGATGTTAGGGCTGGGTGATATGGACCAAATCAAAGATCGCGATATCTTTGGCCAAATACCTCGATAACGATTTTATGATGACATTATAGTGAACACTGTTGGTGCTTTCAAAAGATACTGACGCCAGCGGCCAAAATCCCATTCCATTATTGGGGGGAACAATAAACGTTCAGAGAGTAATTCCCGGAGGGGACATGAAAAAAATGGCACGACTATACCTCCCTCTTCCTCTCTTATGCTCCTTTGAAACTTGCTGTACAGTGCTGAGCCCTTTTTGTTTTATTTTGGGGAAAGGGAGGGAAATGTGTTCTTGCTTTTCTTGAGGAAGCCGTTGCTGTGGCTGATGTTGTGGGCGGGGAGCCGCCAGGACGCTTTGAATCGCTGTTTCCTTGTGTCCTTGTTGCTCAAAACCCTGCCAAGCCGCCTTCTCTTGAGGCCTCTTGCGCATTTCCTTTTTCCTGAGGAAGCGATCGAACTGGAACCAAACCTCATCCCAGTATTCCTCAGTGTCATAGATGAACCAGTCGAAGTCGGTTGGTCCCATTCTGCCAGGTGGAACTCCTCCACTGCCGGCTGTGTGTCTCCACTTTTGACACTTCCATCTTCTCCTGTCCTCCTCGTCCTTCTAGGAGTCAGGAAGTTGATGAATCGTGTCCATAATGAAGGCTTCTTTGATTTTTTTCTTCTTCTTCCCCTCCTTCTCCTCCCTCTCCTCCTCCTCCTGCTCGGGGGCTGGCTCCTTCACTGTCTTCTCCTCCTCCTCCTCTGTGTTGAGGAGGTTTTCAGGAGGACAGGCTGCCAGCTCCTCTGGCAGGGCGGTC
>OMLB01056264.1:0-18609 GCA_900302555.1 Myripristis jacobus
AAAAGGACTCTGGCTTTATGTTCAAAATTTCAACTTAATCCTCAAACTGTTACTTTAACTTAACTTGTTAACTCTAAAATTTTACTTTTATTCTTTATTAATTTTGACTTTATTATCAAACTGTTACACTGGATTTAATCTCAAAACTTCAACTCAAAAAATTCTGACCATAATCTCAAAATTTCAACTGACTTTAATCTTGGAGTTTGGCTTTATTTTCAAAAGATACTGCAGCTATTTTTTTTTTTTTTTTTTTTTTAAATCACAGCTAAATTACTCCTCAGAGAAGATCAACAATAAAGATCAGGGAGAAAAACACTCATATCCTACTTTTGCCTCTGTCTTTCTCAGTACCACCAAGTCTGGAAAAACTGGCTTTTCGTGGCAACGTTATTGTCCTATTAGTGAGACATAATCTTTCAGTTTGCATCTGCCCATACATGATAAAAAAAAAATATCCTTCCATCATGCACTTCTCCATGAAAGCAAAACCATCATGTGTTTCACAAACAGAGTCTTCCTTTATCATCAGTCATGCGCTTTAAGAAAAAAGAAAAACCTCTCTCTGCCTTCCTTGATGTAATGCTTTCTCTCTCTTGCCCCTCTCTTTTTCCTCTCTCTCTCTCTCCCCCTTCCTTCCTCTCTCTCTCTCTTTTTTTTTTTTACACTCTCACTTTCTGCTCACTCTCTCTAGCAACTTTCACATTACAACAGTCAAACCAACCCATAATCGTTCAGGGGGAAACACCTAAACTCAACATTAAATTCCCTTGCCTGCTGTGATTCCCATTAACATAAATATTCACATGAATATTTATGTTAATGTGCGGTTAATGCACAGAAAACATTTTTTTTAGTAAAACAGCCCATGTGAGCTAAACTGCATTAACAGATGTGAAAACTGTATCAAAGTGTCCCACTGGCCTCAACCTATGTAACATACAAAGACTAATACAATAATCCCAATACAAACGCCATCTCCTTATTTTGATGGTATGTATGGATCACAGAATATTAATCTGACAGACACCGGGGTGGAAAATGGACACGTTCACTGTTTAACCCGACAATTTCACGATAACAAATCACAATTATTTGATATTTTCTTTTCTCTTGATGTCTTTTCTCTCCAAGGAGGGCGGAGGTCAGTTTCTCAGAACTTTTAGAGCTGGTTGGGATTCAGTGTCTTGCTCAAGGGCACTTCAGCAGCAAAAACAAAAGGGTGGGAACCAGGGTGTTCCACTTGAGGGATGATTTCTGTAATCATTCGTCCACCATGCAATCCCAAATGTCATTTTTTTTTTTTTTTTAACAAAAGAACCCACAAAGAAAGGCTGGTTGCCTGCCAAGGAGGCTGAATACACTGGAAAACTTAAATTCACATGGAAACTGCATTTTGACAGCACATTTTTTTCTTTAATTTGATGTATTTCCAGTTGAAACCGGATACTGGGGTGCGACATAATGCGGGTACCACTCGTCACACGCAACATCGACCCCTCCGATGTCTAGGCACACCTCTGTTTCAATTTAATTTAATATTCAGATGTGTGATGTGACACTTTATTCGTCCCAATAGGGAGTTCAAAGTGCAGAGTGGGTTAAAAAGCAGAGGCACTTGGGCTGGCAAGGCTTCAGCGTCTTGCTCAAGGACACTTCAGCAGGGTGGATGTGTGGGCACTGGCTGGAGGACAGTCCACCCCGCTGATCAAGGTTGTCATCTACAATCTCATGCAAAAATAAAATAAAAAAAAAAGCCTAATGCCTGCCTAATGTCCCACCATAATCACCGTGATATATTAAACATAACCGGTTATGCTAATTTGCTCATTAATCATGCTAATTAATGTGTTAATTAGCCCATATTTCTATGTCAACATGCTTGTCTTCACGTACCACAAGTGAAACAAGTGAAAGTAATAACGACTCTCGAGTTTCCAACCATTAAAGAGTTACAGCATGTTCAAGCAAATCCGTTTTTCTTCATTAATACGCAAATTTATGCTGCAAGGTCCTTCGAAAATTTAATCAGACCTTGTGCTCTATAGGAGGAGCCTGCGCTGCAAGTATGAAGTTTCTATATGTACTGTTATTGAATTATACACACAGACAGACAGACGCCACCATGACGACTTAATGTCCCACATGTACCACGGCAGCGGGCCACAAAAAGGGAATGAATTCTCCATTAGCAGTTAACATGGTGCAGTTTCTATTTGTATATGGAACTGAGAGGAACGGGAGAGTGAATTAGCCACGGGCCTTGAGGCAGCACAGGCACTCCCAGACCTCAGGGTTCAGTCTCCAGGCCAAGTTTATTAGTTAATGAGAAAACTCCAGCGGGAGTACGAGCCCTCGCACTAACCCGGTGAGACGTTAACTATCGGGTCATTAGTCAACCTCAACCCCTGCTACCTGTGTCAAGGGATCAGGAGCTGTGATGCTGGGACTATCGTTTACTATAATACCCACACAAACAAAGAGGTGAGGAGACACCTGCTGCAAATGGGACTCAGGAGTGTCCTCAGTGCTAGCAGATTCACCCACAAGTGTCTGTGTTAGAGCATGTTAATAGTAATCAAAGCAGTCATAATCAGTCATAACAAATAAGGGTCACAGAGCACACCGTTGAGCATTTGAAATCTATAAAATTCATCAAGACAGCCGCATTAAGACTTTACCCACATCACTACCCATGCGGCTTCGTTGGAGGAGGCTCTCATCGCCTGCTCGAATCGAATCGGATTAAATGCAGCCGACGTCTGCCGGGACGTAGCCTGATGGTCAAAGTGACAAACATCGAACCGCGGTCACAGAGAGCGCGAGAGGAGCCCACACACACACACACACACACACACACTGCCTCCTGGAGTCTTCCTGTAGTATTTATACAGTATTTCTATCGTCATGCGGTCGTGTCGCTGCTGCGGAAAATCCAACCCTCCCGGATTCATGTCGCTGCAGCAACGACGGAAGAAAATGTACACGCCTGCAATGTGGATTTAGTATCTCAACTGTTTGATCCTCAGTGGACGGAGGGGATCTATGAAATATGATTTATGAAGAGGGAACCCTTGCGAGTATCAATAGCGCACTTGCTATATGACTCAAGGACAAAAAAACGCACATAAATAGATCATGTGTACAACGTTAGCGCACCCAGTAATGAACGAGTGTAGATATTATCAGAGTATTCACATATTTTAGTGTGTGTGTGTATGTTTCTGTGTGTGTGTGTGTGTGTGTGTGTGTGCGTGCGCGTGATGTGATATTATTCCAACTCACAGATGGAAAATCAAAGTCCTTCTGGTTGACGAGGTTTAGGACGTATTCGATCCGGTACTGGTTCTCTGGACAGGCCAACTGCACCGGCGGCGTCAGGGTGCTCATAGCCGTTACTATGGTCTGGAGAGGACACACACACACACACAAAATATGAAGAAAAACATGCATGTAAACTCACACAGAACACATTTGAAGTGTAGGAAACAAAAGACACTCAAAGAATCATTTCAAATCCACACGAGAGCTGCTTGCTTTGTCGGCTCAACTGTCCTAACAGTTCAATTAAGCCCAGTAAAAATATCTGAAACCATTTAGTACTTCTGCCGAGATCCACTAATAGCAAAAGTGACATGAGCAGTGTCACTTACCTCAATGGCCTCTTTAATATTATTCTTGATGTCCTGAATTTTCTGCTTCTTCTCTCTGCAAGAAAAAGAGACACAGAGGCTCAGCGGTGTTCCTTCAGCCTGGGACCCAAATGTGAGACGTTCAGTGTCGTGTTGGAAACCACTGAACTGAAAGCACAGTGTTGTTCTTGTGAAGGGACGGGCCCCAAACTCTCACAATCATCCATGAGACAAAGATTTACGCTTTAGGAAATACGGGCTTATGAGGTTCCATGCAGCATTTCATCAGGAGCGGAAGGAATACCCTAACATCCCACTCGAAATGATTTTGTTTTCTGCTGAAATTTTACTTGAGCTAAACAAATTATGGGCATTAGTAGTTCTTCTAAAATGTATTGAGACTTTATGGGTTACTTTATTGTTGCATGTGATGTTCTCCATCTGATGTGAAAGGGTCACGCGCACACAGAGGTCCATCTGTGATATTGCAGATATTGTTCTGCTGCTATATGCTGAGCTTTTCTAAAAATACAATCATAAAACTCGGTAATTATTTAATCTGATTTCTCTGATTTTATTTGATCTTATCTCTCTGATTAAACAAGGACAGAGGGTCATACATGTGAAGCAGCACTCTTTAATTGCACCCGTGTTTTAAAAGGGAAATAAAGCGCGGCCGCTGTGTTTCTTGCAGCGAGTCGAGGCATCACCTCCGACCGCTGACAGACACAAACCTCCAGTGCGATTCACACGTCACAATTAAAATGTTGTCAGTGAAGTGAGCAGAGGCATAAATAACTTACTGAGCAGATAACTGTTCACCTGCACATGCGGTTAACATAAAAGTGCAGTTTTCGCCTTATTTTAGATGCTTGTTGGCTTAAACTTGCTTCCCAAACACACACCCGTTTGCAGACCTGATCAAACCGTGCACATTACATTACATAAATCACAGGGAGATCGTCTTTGGATTGCGATCACAATGCTTTCGAAGATGATTTTTAAGTTTGGCTTTTGGCTTTGTTTGTTTCATAGCTACAGTTACACAACTCGTGCAACAGCCAGTGGCTACTATAGCTCCTTTAAATCAATTTGCTCCACCCGGTCCACTATGGAAAACATCACAAGCCGGCACGTGCAAATGGAGTGCACTTAAAGCCTGTGAGTGAGTGAGTTTCATTAGAGCTTATAGGGGTGCCTTGCCTCTAAAACAAACAAACAAACAAACAAACAAACTATTGATAACTACCTGACAAAGCTAGCAACTGCAGGAAAACACAGACCCATAATAGTGTCACTAAATAATATTATCATTAACTAAGGAAGAATCATGAATACATTTGGGTGTTTAATGTTTTAAGGTGTAATATAATATACATTTGCATATTCATAGATCCTGAATTTCTCAATGAGGGAGAAGAGTTGATGTCCTTCCAGCCTGTTTTCATTTTTTTTTTTTTTAACTTTCTATGTGTGACATTTTTAAACAATGGCTTCATATTTTTAATACTTTAAAAAGTGTGTGGAGGGGGACTTTAATTTTTTTTTATCACATGGTAATGCAGGTTTGATGCAGATTGACCAAATTTAGTGGTGAAATACAAAAAATGTCTAATTTATTATCAATGCAGAAGTTAGTATAACACTAAACCTGAACCAAAACATGATCAAGTAAAATGACTGAGATAAAAAAAGGCCTTCAGTCTATTTGTCATAGGCACAAGGACCCAAAACAATTCTCAATAACGGCATGAAGACGTGTCATTGATGTAGTCCAGTGCAAACCAGCAAAACAGACAACCACCAGCCGTCACCTGACCTGCACCGAGCTTCCCTGCCTCACATCCACCACACAGATGCAACCAAAACATACTTTTCACATGCTAACCACAACGCTGCTGCACCGTTACGCTCTCCCCTCAAACCAGTGCTGCTGGAGGAAGCCGCTGAGGTGCAATATTGTTTTACTGAACGTTTTCAAACTATTTGTACAGGAAGTGAATTCCATGTAACCGTGACACGCTACGCTGCAGCACGTTGCACTGAATTTGTTTTTGATCTGAGGAGAGAAAACAGACCTTCAGTGGTGCGCGTGGCAGAGGAATTATGTCTGTCTCATGTGAAGGATGGACGCCTGCACGGGACATTTGGCCGTTTTGTGACAGAAATGTTTCTAAGAAAGGCAACCGGCGAGGCTGTTCATCTATCTTTCACCTTGAGCCAGCATGCACAACAACGCTTTGTGTTTACATTAGCTCTCCGTCAGCGACACGGGGCAAGACACGGCGCTTCAGCCTGTGCCAGTTTTGACTTCTTCTTGGGTCTCGCTGCCGCTGCTCCGGACCAGATCGCTGGGCAGGAGTCCAAATGTGGCCGCCTGGGTGACACGTCTGGAGGAATTTGGTGTCAGGAATGTGAAACATCACCGGACGAGTGCAGGCCTCTCCCTGCTTTAGGAGGGTTTATCTGTTTGATTGTACAAGTTACAAATCAATTGTTTCTCCTTTCCTTCATTTCCATCTCCCATTTGTGACTTAAGTTGAACAGAACTTGTAAAAATCCAATGCACCCACGTACATGCACATTAATATCCTGATTATGAATCAGTCAGGATGTGGCATTTACCTGTAAACAAACTGATCATTTCACATGTTCTGTATCTACAACTTTTTATAGTTATCCTCCTGTGTTCATTAGTGACATGTTAATTTGACACTTTTGACTGATGGAAATACACGCAACACCATCAAATGGCACATTGACAAACCTGAACAATAACTAGGCTAGGGTGTTTACATACTGCAGTATACCAGTTAATCCAGTTATCCCTTTATCCTAGCCAGCATACTTTGATTTTTCATATTTGTAATATAGGTGTATGGCCTGATTGGGGATTCCCTAATATAGTCTTTTAAGGGCGATACCGATAGCCAATGTCTGTCCTCTGGTAATGGCTGATATTGATAAGCCTTTCAGATAGGCCTGTCTTAAGATAATTAGGTATTTTTTTTGTCAAAAAAAAGGAGCAGACCAGTTTTACTCTTCTGCTAATTTGATAGTGGTATTAAGTGACACACTGCGGCAATTTCACATTCAGGAAAATATCAACAGCAAAAATAATATTGGGCCATTACTGATACAGCTTTTTCGAGCCAATATAGCAATCCACAACCAACGAACAGAATATTTGAATATATATATGAGTATATACAGGATTACTGCTCTAACAGTGAGGATTTACTTAAGTAACTCCAAAGTGAAGATGCTCAAAACAGATTCGAAGAGTCCAAAAAGAGGCTCCAAGTCACATCCAGCTGACACACAAACTGTCAGTGTGGAGAACGTGTCATCAGGACTGGGGGAGTTAAAAGCTTTCATAATCACTCAGGTAACACACTCAAATCCTGTTTTTGTCACACCACCTTCCGCTCAGACGGTGCGCACACACACACACACATGCACACACACACCTACGCTCTACAACATTATCAGGGCTCTCACAGTAATTTGATCCACCTGTAGGATCATCTTTAAAAAAAGTTAATTTCTGCACTGTGACTTATGTTAATATAATTTTAACACTGCCTTTAAATTGGGCCTTTGTACTATTCCCAGCAGTTTACATGACATGTCTCTGGTAAGATAACCTGTTCTAATGGAGGATTAAAAACACACATTTCAATGCTTTTTGTGTTCATACTCATCAGCAAACAGCAGCAGAGCCTAAGAAGCATATAGGCTCATCCAGAGAGGAGCGAGGGGGGTGAGGGGGGTAAGACAGGGGCTTTATTGGGTTAGGAAAGAGATTGAGAAGGCCCTGTTTACATTTTCAACCTGATAGTCATTAAAAATCACATGGCCCTCACGAAGTAGTGTGTGCTTAAGTGTGTGTTTGTGTGTGTGCATGCTCGTGTGTGGTTTCACGGAGGGCGAAAACAAGCTGAGGATACATTGTGCCGCACACATGTTAAAGTGGCAGAGTCTTGTAACGCATGATGACATGTAAAATGTTAGGAGAGGAAAACAGCAGGATGAAAAACAGACGATACGGAGGAAAGTGAAGTTGAGGAGGCGTTTGCAGCGACGGCACCATGTAAACAAGAAACACATAAACCCGGGAAGGCAGGAAAAAGGGGACAAACCAGGAAAAACACACACATCAAATTGAGACCCTAATCCATAGAGTCCTATCCTGTTTAACAAGTTTAACAACAAAAAAGGGGCGTAGTAACACCTGAACTTTAGCGGGACCCTTCATATAATTTGATTTATGTGTTCATGTATTCACTTCATGTCATTACGCTACATAAACATGACAACTGCACTTCAAGTTAGACTCGAGATCAGTATTGCTGCCAATGATGTCTGAAAAAGCACATGTACACTATACAAAAATTAATGTATACTATGCAAGATTTTTTGGGTTTGCAAAATAAAATTCTGGCGTCTCCGCCCACAGAAAGTGAAGAACTT
Organism: Myripristis jacobus; assembly: GCA_900302555.1. Lineage (NCBI taxonomy): Eukaryota > Metazoa > Chordata > Actinopteri > Holocentriformes > Holocentridae > Myripristis > Myripristis jacobus. The sequence continues at coordinate 8,106 of OMLB01056264.1, forward strand.
CTGCCTCTTTTATACTTCTGACCTGTTGGGGCTTACTGACATCACCTTAAAAGATTTCTGGGAACTGAAAGTCATTTTTTTCTGAAAAAATTTGCTGCCCTTTCAAGCTGCCATTGTGTTACGTTGCAGCTTAAATCTTCATTTAATCAGGTCATGTTTGCCCTGCACATGCATGTATGTTAATGTGGTTACACACCCCTTTCTGCATGTAGATATGTTGGTTTTTTTGCCCCCAGTGTTGACTGTAAGGCAGCGCTGCCTCCAAGGTTAGGGTTATGGTTATGGTTAAGGTGAGGGTTAGGAAATGCTGCCCTCAGGTAACTTTCTGGACACAAGTTACCCCGTCCAGCCACAGGCCGTGTCCACACCGAGCCGGGTCAATCTGCCATTTTTGGCCTTGCATCCGCACTACACTGCACTGGCACTCTCACACCGTTTTCCTAAAGCTCGCCGTCCACACTGAACTGCCCGAAAACACACCAGCTCCACTGCTGCTTATCTGCTGTCATCATTTCCACAAAGCTCCGTTTTACCCGTTAACACAAAAACGTCAGGTGGTGTGGTCAGATCTGCACTTCTTGGGAGTTTTTGAAATACTTTTAAATTTACTCGGCTTGGTGTCAACGTGGCCACATCCTTCCACAGGCGGCTGATGCACAGCTCCACTGAGCAGCTGGAAGTTCAGTGCCTTGCTCAAGGGCACGTCAGTGGCAGGTGTTGCGGGAAGGCAAACAGAGTCATTCACTTTAGGTGCCACCATTCTCTCACATGAAACTGAAACCAGCGGCCTACTGCCCACAAACCCGTTTCTCGAACTTAACAGGATAGTTTCAGTGTTTTTTTTTTTAAACTCAGGCTGCAATAAATGTTCACATAATTTACATGGAAACATGATGCAACCTCACCACTCGCTTTTTTTCTTTAACGGCCTTCAACCCAGTCCAATCACAGGTGTGTTACAGAATCAATAGTGCACTTGTTCTTGACGTCTGAGAAACATAAATATGCTTTCTGAAAGAGTACAGTTGTGCGTTCATTAATATTTCCTTATTTATTCATAAGTTTTGAACAGGCAGTGTTTATTACTTTGTTTGGAACTACTTTTTTACATCAACCGCAGTCCAACCTAAACACTGTATCCTTCCACAGAGCAGCACGGGGTTCAAAAAGTTAGCATAATGAAGCTAAGCTAAATGCTAAATAAAACCTGCTAAAAAGCACAGCTGCCACCATTTATTTCACTGTACAATTTCAATAAGTATTTCACTACACTGTGACAATTAAAAATCAACATTTTAATACAGCCTGGGTTGAAAAATACTGTACCGAAACTTTTGTAAGCTGCCACACAGAGTTCAGAAAGATGTAGGTAGCATAATGAAGCTAAGCTAAATGCTAAATAACGGTGGCAACACTTTTTTCAGCTATTGACAATTTCAATAGCTATTTCATCATACTGTGACGGTTAATTTAACGTTTTAACACAGCTTGGGTTGAAAAATACCCCCACCTACACTTTATAACACCACGCACGGTCCTTTTACCTAAACTTTTTTTCCACCACAGGCGTTATCAAACCCTTTCCGCTTTAAATCGGTAATTTCGGCTCCGTCTCCAGGATGTAGGCTTATTAAAACTTTTTACTACTCTCGTCATGTGGAGACCCAAGAACAACTGGCCTGTAAGACCTTTTATAGGTCCTGACCCGTCTTCAAAGACAGGAGTGAGTCATCTTAGCTCACTTAAAGATGACATCTGACCACCGATTAAAAATAATTCAATATTGTCCGAGTGGTCCAACACACACACACACACACACACACACACACACAGACACGTGCAGAACAGTCTACATAGGGAATACATGAGTTTACGAAGCATCTGAGTGGAAGTTGTGATGTTGGACGTGTCTGTGTCCTCTTAAGGGACCACCAACCCACACACACACGCGCACACACACACACACACACACACACGTACCCAGTTGGCGTTGTGGAGTCACGAGCTGGGTCACACGCTGCTGTATGCCTTAGGTGCTGATTTTCTAGTCTAACCCATCAGGATGCTCGTGTCCTCATCACAACCACCAGACCAGGACCCACCGAGTCACGGACACACACTTACTATCAACTCTCTCTCTCTCACTCACACACACACTTCTTCAGTGAAATCAGGGATGTGAGCCCGAAAAGAAAGCACAAAAAAGGAGAAATACTTGAAAGTTGTTTGTCCAGAAACCAGATTAAAGAACATGTTTTTTTTGTTTTGTTTTTGTTTTGGGTTTGTTTTTTTTAAATGCCACAATCCAGGCCGATCATATAAATTATAAATTTACAACCACAAAAGCATAGAAATGTCTACCTCACATCAATTAGACACAGAAGCTGGGTGTCTACTAACGATCTGGGACAAAACAATTTCTGGAAATAATTCTTTGCGCTTGTTTTAACTTATTATGCGGCCGAATTCGGACAAAGCAATGAGTGCCGGGAACATGGAAGTTATTTCAAATTCAATTTAGTCTGGCTGAGACAATGCTTGGGAAGTCTTTGTAAACACACTTAAAAGGACGATCGTAATTTCTATTCATGCTTTTAGCCCATGTTAGTGCGACGCTGAGCGCATACCTTACATTACTACTGCCCATTTTCCAAAGCACGCCACTCTTTGTTTAGATTTTTGTTTTTCCTGCATTCCAGAGCGCTATCCATTTCCATCCATTTCAGTGCGAAAATTAACTTGCGGACTTGAAACTTGCTCGCGACGGGTAATCCATCACGGTGAGCGGAGCGCCCTGCCTGGACTGACTTGGTTTGTTTCGCAGAAGTTACTTTGTAGTGGTGGGCGCTGATTTGAAAAAGGGTGCAGCGAGGCAGAGAGACCTGGAGGAATTTATTTTTTTTTTTCGCCTTTTGCTGGGAACTGCTGTTTTTGTTTAGCAGTTAAAATATATTTACAAAGACTTTCTACGCTCTGTTTTACTCTGAATTATTACCTACATCCAAAAAGCACATGTCCATTATACAGCAAGGTTGGCAAAGCAGTGCAATGTTTTTGTCATCTTCGTAAAAAAACTTTGACTTCAGGGCTGTAATGACCTTTACAGACCACAGGCAAAAGCACCGTTCAACTTTTAGTGTTGGATCGTTGGTATAAGTTTAAATTAAGAAAAAAGAAGCTGAATTCTGAGGCCATTTTTGTTCGTGTCAAACTACCACGGCCTAAAACTGAGGCACAAACTGATCAGTGAAACACGTGAATCATCAAACCTCTCATATCTTTTATGACTGACAACTATTATTCAGTAAACCCCCTCTGAACAAAGACTTTCAAACTCCGTCAGCATCAAGTTACTGCACTGAGACACCTGAAAATCCAAGCTGTGGCGAGGCTCGTGGTGCGAGAGGAAGATAATTTGAACCAAGTGCAGACACCGACCCCAACTTGCAAGGTTTGTGTGAGGGATTAAGGAGATGGATGTTGACATCTGATAGCCGACAATTGCTCTTTGTTTTGTGAAGCCTCACGTAATAAAATGCACCGAACACAAGCCACAGTTTGGACGGATGCTTCTATTCAGCTTTTTTTTTCTTTTTTTTTTGCTTAACTGCAATGAACCAGAAAATGCAAATCACAGCAACGAGTGCAGACACGTCCATCATGCTATGCTGAACTTACAAGGACAAGAACTGGATTGGATTTGACTAACCTCAATAGTCATAATTTCATCCTTTATGTAGTGAGAAGTTAGCGAAGCCTTGTCCGATAACTCCACATAACTTTAGTTTACATGCCTAGTTTGCTATTAACTGACTGGCATGAACCAAAAAGAAACCAAAATACATAAATTCCACATTGGTTCAGACTTTGGTCCAAAGAAAATGCCCTAAAATAAGTGCGACTGGGGCTTTAGAGCTGTATAAATTATAAGTTACACTAACAGTGTGTTTAATTCATCTTTCCTTTCTGCCAACTATTCATTAACTCGTTTAACAGAAGCTTAGGAGACAGACTGTGGAAATACTACAAGGGAAGGCAGGTTAATCAGATTATTATTTGAAATAGGTTCATGGTTGAGTCCGACTGGATTTTTGCTCGGTGCATCCCTTACAGATAAATTACGATGATGACCAACAGCGCACATTTTGTATTTTTCAATATCAGACAGAAATTCATTTTAGTAACAATCCCAACGTCTCCAAGTTGAATTTCCGTAGTCGACTCGCCCTCGCCTTCCTTCTGCCTCGGTCTAAACTGAGCTCTGATTGGACAAGAGCGTCTGAAGGAACGGACCTCAAAACACAAGGCTGAGGGCTGAATACTCCAGTTAATCAACTCTTCCAGGAATTCAAAGCTGCATGAGGTAACTTTACACACTGGGCGTACAAAATGGCAGGAAGAGGTAACTTTAACTGATTCACTTAAGACCTTGAAATCCTCTACTGTGATGTTAAGTAAAGCTCAAGTTTACCACGCTGGTCGGTCTGTGTGGATTTACGCCAAAGAAAACCAAACGAACAAGGGAGGCAAACGCGGTGCAGATGGGGAGTCCAGGTTTCTCTGGAGAGGCGCCGCTTCGCTGATGTTTGAGAGACAATTTGCACTGAAGTTTTGATTCGTCACAGAAAATGAAGGAGGAATGAGACGCTCTTCCCCTTCCCTTCCTGTAGTCCCACTTTGTGTTTCAGGCTGACGAGACAAGTGTATTTTTACGCAGAAAATCGGGCCTCCAGTGCCACTTTAATTCACACTGAAGCTACTGGATGGCAACAGGCTGGACACACGCTCACATGCAGCTGATCGAGGTATTGAACCTTCACCGGCGTGGTACTCACTCTGCATTGAAGCCGTTGACATGCAGGATCCTCATCTGCTTCACTATGGTGCTCTTTCCTGACTCTCCAGCCCCTGAGAGACACACACACACACACACACACACACACGGAGAGAAGAGAGATATTAGGGGTCTGTTGACATGTGAAACAAGACCACAAGAACATACACACACACACACACAGTATTGAGATACAGACCATACACATTTGTCTGAAATACCAGTGTACAGTTTGTACTCGGTGATGCAGTATATAGGGCAATTTCCTGTTCGAGGGATCCAGGCCTCGTACCTGACTGAGCAGGTTTCCGACCGAGCTCGTCACAGGTCGTTTTGTCTGGTGACATCAAGGAAATGTCTGCAACACCCTCCGCATGAGACCTCCACATTATCAACATACCACTTACTAAAACACAATCTGAGGCACAACACACGGTGCATGTAACAGATCAGCATATACGCTTTTGTGAGTATGGTATACACTTTCTGTTCAGTTTTTTGTTGTTTGTGCACAGGGTGACTTAGTAAGTGCACCATTAGAGTGAGCCTCATATTGGTAAACGCACTGCAAAAAGCATTGAGGGAAAGGAAAAATACATATGATTATCCCCCACTAACCTGTTTATACCTGCTTCCAATATTTTTTTCTCTCTCTTCCTCAATTAGGAGAAAATACGGGGCACTTGAGGGTCGCAGGGTGAAGGAGAGGGCATTTCTTTTCTTTTTTCTGTTATGCCCTTTTATGAGTTCATATTCACATGATACAAAAAACAAAAATAAAAGGGGGCAATGTGAATTTAAAATATTTTAGATTGAATACAAGTAAGGTGGCGGTAATTTGAGGATGAGTATTTGAGTTTGACTAAGATATTTACAAAACTTTTTGAGAATTAGTACTGATCATTAGTAATTGGTTATATGTAAACAGTATTTAGTAATGTGGACCTGATGAGCAGGTAAAGGTGAACGCTATTTATTGTGCTCAGACAGGATAATCATATAAGTTCAGAAAATAATATCCATCCATGTAAGTTATCTGTTTTGTCTCATCTCAAAATATTGATATACTGCCTGTGATTTGAGTGACAAAATAATCTTTGGGGGAAAATTCAACGGACAATTTCACTAAGGATGACTGGAAATAGTAAAAAATACAACTTTGATCATGATTTTGAATCTTTTAGGCTTCAGGTGTGACATTATTTTGCTGCAGCTCTGGCGTCTTCCACCAACATCAGTACACACTATTTCAATATTGCTGATGTGCACAATCTTCTGTGATTGATGCTTAACTGCAGAAATTAAAATGACACCATAAGATTATACACAATTTGTTGTACAGCCCGAGGCAAGTGTGACCGCTTTTTTTTTCTCTCTCTCTCTCTCATCATCGCCTCATGTTAATTCTGAAGAACTCATCTTATGTGCTTCATACTAATTACACACTAATCAGGGGAGGCTTGTTCATATAGGAAAGTGTGTGTGTGTGTGTTTGTGTGTGTGTATCATCAACAACTTTTTTACTTTTTCCTTAAAAAGCAGATGCTGTAGTCAGTACAGTGGACTAAACAGTCATCCAGTTTTGGGTCAAACCCTTAAACTCCACATTTCACCAAGCGCTGGATCACATGGCTCCACTGACATCATTACAATTCCTTTGTAACTAGTTATGGGACTTCTCATAAGCCTAAACTTAAAGGGAAATACGACTTTAAAAAACTGAATAAAAACTACGGCCCTTGGGCACATGAAAACCTTTCAAAACCCACGGGAAAAGCTGAAAAATTCACTGAAAACCAGGGTGTTTTGCACAAACCATGCCTCGATTCTCTCAACAATCAAAAAGTAGTGCATCGACTTACAAGCAAGAAAAAGTAATTGCTCCTAGCTTTCACTTAATGAAAATCACTTCATGGATGAAACAGATAATCGCAATATTTTGTACACGTATGTAAATGCTAAAATTGATTGGGGTTTCCCTTTAAAAGGTCTAAGTTCAAACCAGAAAACAACAACACACGACCAAAATATCCATCTCTACATATCATTTAAATTAACGTGTCTTTTTCTTAAAACAAATGAAAAACATCTGATAATGGAAATAGATGCCACTTATTTCAAAGTCTCCTTGTTACTTGAGAGGCGGGTTTCGAGTTTGTCGTTATTCTTTACACAAGAAAAACAGCCTGATTGCCAAACCCGATTGGAAAATTCCTGTTGCCTATGTCAACAAAAGCTACGTCTAAATCCTAAATATGAGGCTAAATGGCTTTTATGTTGTGATGCGTGTCTGCCTCATGTCCACTGATGGGTTTTTGACAACTTGGGAAGCCGTAATAAAGTAGGAACACGTCACTGAACATTAAATAACATGCCATCATCATGCCACTGAATATCAGGACTGTGCAAGGTGGAAATAACTTGGAAAATTCACAATACTGAAATCTGATATGAATTAAATATATGAATTAAAGACAGGAGGCATTCATTTCTGCTTGGCTGGATTTCTCTAATGGAAAAAGTGTAGAAGAAATAGTATAGAAAAAAAAACAACCTGATGCATTGCTATGTAAAAAGCTATGCTGTCACCATTCCAATATTTAGCTCCCTCACTGACTGACAGATCCTTAAAGATACTGCCCAAATATAACTAATTTCCCACCTATATAGTCTTCTGTAGCATCCAACCACACTGTGAGAAAGCCTCGACACGCCGTAGGCCCACATGTTGCACGCACACACTTCTTCCTGCCACTCAAATTCAGATATTTGAGGCAAAACCGTGAAGTCCTAATGTCACGGGCTCAAATCTGACCGATGACCTCATGTCACAGTGTCAACCCTCCTGCTCCTCTCCCATCTTCCCTCCCTCTTCCTGTCTGTCTGCACAGCATGCTGTCTAATAAAGCACAAATGCCATAAAAAAAACCAAACAAAAAAAGTCTTTACAAGCCTCTGCGAAATAATAATAATGCACGGGATTCAGGAAACTGCACCGGTCTATTGGTGAATTTTGGCCATGTTCCTGTATTGTACTTGAGCCTCTTCCTCTTGCATGTGACAAAACAAATACATATGAGTTTCCCCCCCATTTAAAAGCTTAAATAAGTCACTACAGAGATGAAGAGGAGTGCCCACTAGCAGCAGGAAGTCATATTTGGGCTACAGCATCTTAAAAGAGCTGAGAAATACATCAAATTAACGTTTTACTATATTGATAAAGTGTGGTATCTATATTGTAGAGCTGACTGGTTGTGCCTGTTCAAATTCATTCGCCTATTCCATAAAACCAGTGAGTGAAGAGAGGAGAGTTAAGTGTGGCAGACTGGCAGACATGGTAGAAATACCAGGAGGAGGCAGTGGGAAGTCCAGTAGGAAATATTCCCACAGTCTGAGCCCTGATGAAAGTTTTTAAAACCACATCAAGAGACTTTACATGCTACAAATAAACTATTCTCAGGAAAAGCCTGCACAGAATTAGAAAAGTGTGTTTTCTTGGCCTGGAGAAGTTATGGAAAATGAGGCAGAACCCAAAGTTTCAGAAAAGTCATGGAAATTTTCTTTTCAGGCTGCTGGCAGATCTGGTCTAACCCCAGTGACAACTTTTTCTGATTGCACGTGTGGTGTTTGTATCTAGACTGAACCCAAGACACTCCAATTAACTATTCAACAGAAACAAATATGCTTTTTTTTTACTGTAGATAGTGATGTAATTGCCTGTGGAAACTGTGCTATGTCAAGGATTAGTCAGAGAATAAACAAAAGTGTTTAGGACCCCTGAGGCCGGAGGCAAACCATTACAACACCGTGATAGTTCATGTGTCAGACTTTTTCCATTTGGATTTTAAGGCAATTATTAAAAAAGGTACATGAATTCAGCTTTCACTGCAGTCAAAATGGGAAAAAATCTACTCAGAATTATGATAGCACGTTATCTATTTGCAGTGCTTTGTGTACTGCAAAGTATGAAAAAAATCTCAACACGATCATTTTAGTTTCCCAACATCCTGGTGATACTGTATTAGAGGCGCATTGTTTATACAGACCAGGTAAAAGGTGAATGAGAATAAAGGTGATTCTGACCGATCGGTCTTTATCGTCAACAAGCAGAACTTTATAGGCTACTTTAGTACAATGACTTCACCAGCAAGTTCAAGTACGTTTCCATTTTGAACTGGTGAGCAAATTTGTGGCAAATATCACGTTTTGAGATTAAATCTGGGTGTCAGATCTTGTACAAGAAACATGTGTGCATCAGGTCAGATGTATTTAAAATACGAGATATGCGCTTTATATTTCTTGCCAGCCTCAAATGTGAAAACATCAAATGCAAGATATGGTATTTAAGTGTTCCCACTGTTTTTGCCTGGAATATTTGACCAGATCTGGAAAAAAAATAAATCAAAAATCTGGAAACACAGCAAAAACAAGCATTAACACACATCTCTTGTCACTTATTGGGAATAAAAATGTGAAATAGCCTGAGAAGTTCTGGAGATTCCTGGTGAGGCCCCGTTCCCTGCTCCACTGCATCCACAGGCCCTTCAATTTTTAAGAACTTGTTATTAGGAGTTTAATCCAAAAAACGCTAAATTTTAATGCCATATCTTTGGTGAGGGGGAAGTCATCCGAAGGTCATCATTCAATCTCTCCTCAATATGGAGCATCTAGTCTATAAATGTCCTATCATTTTGTCAACCGGGGATTTTCTGTCCCTTAAAGACAATTTTTTTTGTTTTGTTTCATCAGTCCTTTTGCAGTGGCGCGGGTCATTCTTCCAAGTGGTGAATCAAGCCCCTCTAGTACATTAAAATATTATTTCTCTGGTCCTGTGTGTCCTATGCCCGGGTTAGTTCCAGGTTACAATTAAAAAGTGAGAAATGTAATCCTGTGATCAGCAGCTTCAGGTTGGCACAATGTTTATTCCCCGGTGAAATCAGGCAGACAATGGCTACATACTTGGGCAAGAAAGTTTAAAATAGATTGGGCAATATTTTAACAACTGCTCATATCAGATAGGATTGTGAGTAATATCATGAGGCATTTCACAATCACAATCACTTTAACCAGCGGAGAACAAAAGCTGTGCATGAAATTTGTCTTGATGACACTGACGCGCTGAGAGTTTTGTCCCACAGAGAGATAGCTATCACTAGAAAAGTGACACCCACTCCGACACAAAGACCTGCAGCACAAATTTTAAAGCGAATGATGACACCTTGGTCCTTGGTTGCCACTTTTGCTGGCATAGATCAACTGAATGAAGCACTTTAGATAGTATTTCCCCCCCCCCCAAAGTACAGGCGCTTGCACTCATTTGGGTTTTACGTGAGAGCGAGCCTTTTATGCTACATTTGGTCGTTGTAGTTGTTTAAAAGTATCCCCCCCAAAAAATATGCAGAATCGCAAATAATGGGCTGGCATGTCCACAGGCCTGTGGCAAAAGAGAAGCTAGCAGATTATATAATGTAACAGAGAGGCATTTAACTTTATGGCAGGCATTTTTGTTTTGGTTTTCATGCGGGCTCTGTCCTTCTGCTTTCCTAAAGTCACCAGAACTTCCTCCCCAACATAAAAAACCAGCACGTCATTCAATACACACACACACACACACAGTTCTGTCAGGCCTTTCTCTAATCAAATATTATGATTTTCACAAAGTACACTGCG
>OMLB01056273.1:0-16996 GCA_900302555.1 Myripristis jacobus
TGAGATAAGCCAAAGAGTGGAGTGTAAACAGTTGTGAGATTACTTTACAGCCACTGTTATCACTGCTTCTCCACCTTACTGTAAACACACCGGCCCATTAGTGAGTGAAGGGTGATGGTGCTAGTGTGTGTAATGTTGTAAGTTGAGGAGAGAGAGAGAGAGAGAGAGAGAGAGAGAGAGAGGGTGTGTGTATGTGTATGTATCTTCGAAAGATAACGGTTAAGAGAGAGTTAAAAAGTAGACAAAAAAGTAGTGTGGAGCATCTACATCCTAGATAACCTTTGCGAGCGAGCAGCAGAGAGTATGTGCTGGTGTTTACAAGAGAGAGTGAACTCAAATTTATTTATAAAGCACTTCTAACAGAGAGGGACAGTGAGACATAGACAGACTGTGGTTATTGGATATCTGTGTGTCTATTATCACAAAGTCCACACCATTATAAAACCGCAGGCCCACAAATCCCCACTGAGAGGCTGGGAGCGCTGCAATCTGAGCCCAGCTGAGTTTGAATGACATATATCCTCTGCCAAACAGAAATGACTGGTGACATGGTGGTAATGGAGTGTGTGTGTGTGTGTGTGTGTGTGTGTGTGCGCGCGTGTGTGTGCGTGTGTGTGGTAGGGTTGAACAGGTCACAGACAAAAAAGACGTCACATCAGAGTGTCCAGGGTTATGTTTACTGCCGACCCTGAAGCCACCCAGGTGAAAGACACTGCCCGAGACCGAGACCCCAGCACAGTGTGTGTGTGTGAGAAAGTGTGTGTGTGTGTGTGTGTGTGTGAGAGAGAGAGAGAGAGAGAGAGAGAGAGAGAGACAGACTGACCCTCAGCATGGTTAAGGACGAGGGGGCAAAGAGACAGAGAGGTCTTGGCCCTTGCAAAAGTGGCTTGCAACCCTTGCATCAGTTGAGTGTGTGTGTCCTTTTTATTAAAAGGGGCTGATAAGAAAGAAAAAAGAAAAAAGGAAGAAAAAAGACAATGAAAACAAAGACAAGGAAGAGAGAGTAGCAAACTAGGCACGGCTGTCTACATCTCTACATTACAGCTGAGAGCTCTGTAGGCTGTGTAGAGCTGATTGAAACCAGTGGAAATGAAACACTCTGTCTCTGGCTGCCATACTGCGTAATGACAGTGTAATCACTTGCTGTAAATGTCTAGATAAAACAGTAATTGTTCACTTTGTCATCATTGTAAGAATGAATTTCCTCATGTCCCCTATGACTTTTTTCATCTCGTCATCTCACTATGGCCACATCATTGTTTTGGGAATTGCTTAAATATATTGTTCTACAGTCTCTGGTGCTCTAAATTAAGGGGCAAAAACATTTATATTACCAACAGAAGTAAAATTAAATTTTGCACTGCAAGAGTAACACGGAAACATAACACCTGAATTTGATTTGCATATTTGTGCACTGGTTTCTTTTCTTATTTCTACCAAGGCATAGCTGAAAATTGTTTTAAAACCCTTTGCTGTGTCTTGTTTCAAGGACTTTTTGAACTGACTTGTCCTTTTTAGAGGGCAAACAATTTGCTTGTTAAAAGTTAGTTAACAGTCAGTGATGCAGCTTCATAACAATTTCCTTCTGTCAGTTAAAAAGTATTTATTCTTATTTCATTATACCATAACGGTATAATGAAAACTCACTAAATTTTGTTGTATTGTATTGAGTATTGGCTGTCTACTGCTGCTGCCCCACTAGCTTGGTGCATGTCTAGGGAATGCTAGCAGTTGGAGAATGGGGTTTATACATTTTGGCCTGAAGGTGATGCAACAGGAAAAGTTATGAGGGCACAGAAGTTGACAGGATTCATCCTGTGGGTAGCATGAATGTAATTTTCCAGATTTCACAGCAATCCGTCCAATAGATGGAGGAAAGGTAGAGGGGTCACCTAAATCAAGAAGAATCTTCTTCTCGCGAGCTTAAGTGCATTCATCAAGTATCATGGCAATTTACTGATATGATTTAGTGATGTCTTGTTGACTGCAAATTTGCCATTTTCACCTGGGGGATGCACTGCAGGAAAAATCATGATGTCACTAAAAGCCGTCAGTTTTAGTGACATCATGATTTTTCCTGCAGTGCATCATTTTCAGTGTTCATTTTCTGGGGAGAATGAATGTACTCTCCAAATGTCGTAACAACTTGCATAGATTCTGAGACAGCAAGAGGCAAGGTCATAAGGTCACCAAAACTGACAGGGTCCATTCCTTTGAGAGCATGCGTACACAGAAAATTACTTTCCAATCCTATCAAGTTTGGCGTGAGAGTTACGTTACAGGAAAGGTGATGGGGTGACCCCAGTCAAGAGGAATCTTCCTTTGAGGAGTATAAATGCACTGACCAATATCATATCAGTCCACTAATTATATTTCCTGACATTGTGTACAAAGCTGCAAATTTGGCCTGAGGGAGGCGCTACAGGAAAGATCATGAAGTCATCAAACAGACACAGTTCATCATCTGGGGAGCATGAATCTATTTGCTAAATTTCATGGCAATCTGCCTGATAGATTTTGAGATATGCTGCCTTGGAGTAAAGTGTTGAATAGATAGAATGACACGGCCACCCTTGGGTCCTGCCTGCCAGGAGGACAAAAACCCCTAGGTAATAGCAATGCCATTCTTATAATCCTACTGTTATCCATGTAAGCCTTAAGTGGGCTATAAAGGTAGCGATCATAACATAATGTCATTTAGTGGACACTTTTATCCACAGAGCCTCACGGTGCCATGAGAGCAGACTTTTTTAGTATGGGTGGGAATTATCTGTAACCCAGGCAGTGGTACACCATGTTCACACTGCCAGCAACCACATTTCAGTGCTGTCTGATTGGGTGATTTGTGGTAAGCGATTGCTTTCTGTGGCATGGCAATGATACGCTGGACTGGTCGCAATGCTAGTATGACTGGCAGCTGATGGATGATGTCAACCAAAAGGTCAGCTTGCTTTCTGTTCATAGAAAATAACAAAACTTCCAGGAACTGGTTTCTAGAGTTGCTTACAGGGTGTATGTTGTTAGGGCTATGCTCATATTTAGCGCTGCATTTGCTGCTACAGCCCATGCTCATTCTCAAATGTTGAACTGAGAGGACATATTAAGACACACAGCCTGTCTGTTTTAAAGAAATGATTATGTCTTCTGTTTGCTGAAAGGAGAATCTCTGAATCTCTGAATTTTACAAATATCACCAAATATGACCACACCTAAATTTGATAAAGATTTTGAATTGAAATGAACTGAATGGAAATAATTCTCTCTTCAAAACAACAGTTAAAACAGAGTGGGAATAACTGCATAATGTACAATATATTATTGTACATTAATACACACTGGATGTACAGTCATTAGTAATGCCTTTCAACAATATGTTTGTAAAGCATTATTATGGATCCCACCAGAGTTCCGGCCAAGATATGCCCACCAGTGCTGTGGTTAGTCATATGATTTGCTGGCCTGTTGCCCATTCACTTAACATAAGCCCTCACCTAATAATAACCCTGACCGTAACCAAGAGGGCATATCCAAGAAAGCCCTCACCCAACCAAAACCCTAACCTAAACATCTAAAAAAATTTCTCAGCACCTTTTATTGAAAGTGAGACAATGTGATGATCTTCCAGGATATTCCTAAGCCACCTGCTCCAAAACGGAGACATACACAAACTGAAGACCAAGGACTTACCCAGGTAATAACATTACTATGCAGAGGAAAAATTCCTTTTTGGACAGCTGCTGGTTACCAAAAACCATCAGATGAATGGCAGCCTAACTGGGATTCCATGATTTCAGTCCTCATTATATAACACTGGTGTCCTGCATACACCCCGCCAAAAAAATCTCTCAGGAACTGAGATAAAGTGATTTTCATGTTGACATCCATCCATGTTGGACATGTTCAGAATGGCAGGCTGTCCCAAAAGCTGTGAACCAATTTCTACATGTGACAATGCAGCACTGTTTTGTCAAAGAAACATCATTATCAAATTGTTTCCAAACAATAAAAAAATGCATTCTAGGAAGTTTTGGAATCACTGAGTTTTTTTTTTGTTTGTTTTTTTTTGCTTTGAATGAATGAAGTACAAAAACCACTACTAAAAATTCACAGACTAGTAATGGCTTCAGCAGGTGTTGGAACCCCACCCATGGGAGTGAATGAGAGCTGGAAGATTACAAATGCAAGAGGGGAGATTCCAAAGAAAAAAAGACAGCAATAAAAAAGAAAGGAGAGATGAAGTGATGACATAAAACATGTATATATAGTACTTCTGTGAATGTGTGCACCAGTGCTAATAGATTTTGTTTTAGCTTTAGACTTTGGACTAAATTGTTCATGGGGTGGGGCATGGTGGGGACAGTGTACATTGTCCCATGAGCGTCTTGATGAGAGGGTGAGAGAGTTTGGGTGGGAGTGAGCTAGTCTTTTCCTAAACAGTAACTGGACACCACCATTGCTTCTGCACTGCCCTGCCCTGTTTTCTGTGTGTGCGTGTGTGTGTGCGTGTGTGTGTGCCAGACAACAGTTTATGGCCAATCATTCTGGACTCACAACAGCAGCAGCAACAACACCATTACGTGCTCTTGTATTTACACTCTGTGCACACACAGCACAAACACACACACACTATGACACAAATACTGCACTGCCTGCACAGTACAAGCTATCTATCTCTCACACCACATATACCCAAAGTTTTATGTCCTTTCCACTCTTTCTCTGTCACTTACTGTCTGTCATCAAACATTAAATGGCAAGATTAGGGTTGCATCACATTGCATTTCCAACATTTAGCAAACACTCTTCATTGAGTGCAACAGTTACATGTGCTGATGTCCAAACACACTGGTGAATGCAACTGTGTCTATCTCTGGCATGGATTTAGTAGAGTCCTGCACAAACCTCACAACTCCTAAAAAAAAAAAAATCTGTTATTCTCCAACTCACATCCAAAGGTTCTGACATTTTAATTAACTTTCAATGCCTGGCTTGCCCCCAAGACAACAAAACACTTCTGCATGCAGGGGACAGTATCACAATTGGAAATTCAACAAGAGCAATTTTGCAGGACACCGACAATATGCAACACTGGCCCAGATGAGGTCAGTGTCTCAACTAAACCACCCTCTGCTCATAAATCAAGACACAACTTGTCAGCAGTGTCCATTTCATTTGCAAGTATTGGCTGATATTTCAGACCATTGCTAAGAGTATACCTGGGAATACTCAGAATAGAGACACAGAGGAATTGACGCCTCGACAGCAGCTGTCAAATGCCTCTAGATAAATGCTCTTGTTATTCCTTAAGAGAAATGCAGCAGCAGCCATTGCAGAGGTCCTGCTCCATGCATGCAAAATATACTCTGCATGATCACTGCAGTAATTGCAAATATGTATTTATGTGTGTGTGTTAGTATCACCGCCAGATTAACATCTCCACCATTTGGTGTGTGGTCCAAAATCCTTTTGAAAATATGAAGTGCTGTGTTGAAATGACACTAGCATTAGCATTAATCACATTTGTGAAATATAATTTAGGTTACTTTTAATTATAATCGCGTGGGGAAGCAGTGGCATTTTTTCAATGCAGAGGTCATGAGTGACTTACTTTAGCGGTCATCTTGTCGCAAACTGTGTGGTACATTAAAACTATTCAGATTTTCACAGTGCTACAACAAAAACGGTATTGCAGTTTTCATTGTATATAGTTGCCTTGTTCCTGTTAGTTGTTAATCAGTTCTGGTTCAAGTACTGTGTGTTTCCAGGTTTTGCAAGCTAAAGGATAATGACTTTTGTAGTCCCCTTGTGGCAGCTTTTCCTTAGCAGCAACTTCTAGTTAAATGGCAAAAAGGCTAACCTTACAGCCTACAACATTATGTAAGACCCAATCATGCACCTATTCTGTATTTATCCTGAATTAATAGGCTACTGCATTGGCTACCAATGCATCATGCATCTATCCTGTACCTATTTAGTATCTATGTGAAGTAAAGCTGAATATTTTTGTCCTGCTGTCTCTCAGTGGCATCATTAAATGGACTTTCTGCTGCCAGAAAAGAAAATAACCTTCCAAACAATTCCCCTTAAGGGCATGATACAGTGGTATTTCCCCCTAACATCTACAGTATTTAAGCCTAGATCAAACTTCTGTAATATCTGACAAATCTCTGCTCCAACTATACATTCAGAAAATACATCTGGAGGAACTGACACCTCGGCAACAGCTGTTGTGGGAAAATGAGGTCTTAAGATACACTGCATCTCTTATCTTTTTCATATGATTGTGTTGAGCCCTGCCTACTCTTACAATACGTGCATATCCAACTGAAAAAAAAAAAAAAGTCATTGTAATGACACATAATCCCCATCACCAGAAGCCTGAAACCCCCTTGTTAACACTGTTGTCTTGAGATTGTACTGCTGTGATTCATTTGCTGGCAAGGGTTTTTACCGTTTCAGACACTGTCCAGAGCAGCAGAGACAAGGGAGGGACATTTCCACTGTGTGTTTCTGTGTCCGCGAGTGTGTGTTCATACACGTCCCGACTGTCAGTGATTGGGCCACTCCCTATGATGTCCGAAGCATCAGCCCATGTTGACTGATCTTTGATCCTCTGCCTAGGCCAATCTGTCAAGCGTTTTGACAGTGACTGAACCCAACCAAGCTGAGCCAAGATCCCACAGAACCACACCCTGGAACCACAAAACCATGACGCTGTCTCTCTGGTATCATTACGTATCAAAGAAATAGTGTTAGCACCACTCCAGGTGACAGCAGTGACACAACTGAGGAAAGCTTCCTTGCCACTGCATCCAGGAAGCAAACCTTTACATTCAGTTCTTATACTGTGGGTTGCAAATGGGCCTCAGTCCCATTTCTGGTGGGCTCTTTTGTGTCAAGAGTGCGCTTCCATCAGTCTGACCCAGCATAAAAATGATGTATTCCTGTAAAATATGTCTGGAGAAAGTGTGTCTTTAGGGTCAACAAAGTTTCAGGGACAGTGAGGGTGACAGATGCAGCTATATGTGTCCCTGAGGACACCCGTCCAATCAACTGAGTTGGCAGTGAATTTTGCAAATAGCAACGTTCCTTTAACTACAGGTCCAGACCCAAAAAGTCTCTGGTGGCTGCTGATATGACAAGAGTAGAAACATGTTTTTATGAGCCTGGGTCCCACAGTGATACTAAATTTGTTCAATTTGGATTCTGAGCTGAAAAAGTTTATGAACCCTTGGCATGCTCAGTTACAAACAAACAGTGAGGCTAAGCATTCCTGACAGATAGTAAAGTATCAAGTCGAACTGAATGAAGAGAAGAGCAGAATATCACATGTAAGACAATTTCTTCCCCATGCCTCACACTCTTGTTTTGGCCAAAGTGTAAGTTATCTTTCTCAGACTACATTACATGAGAGGAAAATGCCGTCATTACAGAACAGGTGCTTCTTTGGGCTGGGAAAGGGTGGAGAATACAGTCACTGTTGCCTGATGGCCTTCCTTCACTAGATTATGAGGAGATAGTGTGGGAAGCTCGGAAGGGTTGACTCAACCAATGAACAGTTCCCTTTGACATCCTGAATGTCGAGAAATTACACCACAGATGTGTAGGTTTTGTAGGCCAATAACACATGCTGTGAAGCAGCAGGCAGTGGAGAGACAATGGCCTTCAGGGAGGAGAGAGAGAGTATGACAGAGAGCAGAAAGACAAAAGGCTGAAACCCAAACTGGCAATAAAGACAATGCCATGAGATATATAGAATGAGCCAAGGTGGGATAGAAAGAGCAACTGGGACACAAACAGAAAGGCATATAAAACAGGATAAAAGACAAAAATACAGGCTCCAGTCATACTGCTAGCTGAAATGTTGCTGTAAGAAGACCACAAGACGATCTTTTGAACAGCACACTGAGTTTAAATTAGTGGATGTCAACCTATTTGGCTGGTGACCTCTAAAGATGAGGTACAACCTCCTCACATTTCATCAACATAGACATGTATGTAGAAAATACTGAATTGTGGCAACCAACATTTTTTTTTTCCTCATCCCCCTTTTCAGGCTATATCATTTCATTAATGGTCGGAACAAATCTAGAAGGACCAAATAGGCCAATTCTTTTTTTTTTCCATTCAAAGTTCAAAACCATGTATCAAAACAATATGAAGATTATGATATACAGTATTTGCACATTCTTAAATCTGATTTTTCCACAGGCCTCAAGTCCCAGTAGGAGGTCCAAACCTCAAGATAAAGAAGCAGCAGCGTTTTAAGGAAGAATGAAGATTTGTTGCTCAAACTAATGAGATCATGAGCCGCTGTACTCCTGCCTCTACTGATGAGTCACTTGGTATCACTCGTACAATTTAATGATGAGAGGCAACCACATTTCAGAGGCCGCAAAGTATCGGTGGCATTAAAAAGGCCAAGAATCTCGGGTGAGTTATGATATCTTATGTTTAACCAAAACAGAGCTAATCACACCCAAGAGCCCTCTCTGTTTTTATGGCACTGTGCAAAGACTAAGTGACTAAATGATAACCTTCTGTATTTGGCATCACCCGCACAAGCACAGCAGTCCTATTAAAAAGCACAGGGTCTGACCTGGTGGGACATGGTTGGGTGTTGCAGGGCATCAGTCCAGTAGTCGGTCTGGATCTGGGATTGCAGAGGGAAGTATTCACCTGAACTCTCAGGTCTTTGTAGCATGCTGACTTGGTGTTCATCTGGCCTGCATGGGACACATCACACATTAAGACCGGGCACATCAACATTTTATGCAGAATGCGAGATGGTGTTTGAAGTTATAGCTCATTTACTTGCGACTACATCTATTATACTTTTCTCTTGCTCTTTCTCTTGCTTTTGCATGCTATGTTTAACATTTGCTTATTTTGGACTGATTTAAAAATACAAAGTTTACAGTATCAAAGATTTTACATGGAACTGAATGCTGTTCTGGCCGTTGTGCCTCAAATAAGGGAACAGGGAAGTGTTTTCCTGGAAGAGATTTTTATTTATTCCTGTGGGTGTCAGCTGATTGACAGTAAGCGGAGCAGTGTATGTGAGCAGTAATATGAAAACACTCAACTCAGGCATAATGATATTAAAAAAACAAAACAAAAAACAATAACATACATTTTCAAAAATAAAACAAAAGCAATGCTTCATATTTACAGTGATCCTTGATATTATGTCAACTGTTGCATACAGAAACCACCAGGAATTATGA
This sequence comes from Myripristis jacobus, assembly GCA_900302555.1. Classification (NCBI taxonomy): domain Eukaryota; kingdom Metazoa; phylum Chordata; class Actinopteri; order Holocentriformes; family Holocentridae; genus Myripristis; species Myripristis jacobus. The sequence goes on from OMLB01056273.1 coordinate 9,228, forward strand.
TGCATAGACAGGGTCAACCTACTGTAGAGGACTTGTACAAACTACAAAATATTGGTATTATCCTTTGAAGTCATATGCTAAGCAGCCTCTGTATGAATGATCTGATCTTTATCTGATTTTTATCTGATTTTTATCTGCAACATATAACACAGGTTTAGTAATGTGCTCACTATGTTTTATTTGTTTCCCACTTAAGATCACATTGTGGGAGTAAGGGTTTTTAACATGTGTTACCTATGGATACCTTAGCACGCATGATTTTTCACCACACCACCCTTAAAAAGCCTTTTGAGTCGAAAAAATAAATCAAAACAAACCAAACCTATATTTTGTCTCTATAATGTGGCACCATGTCTTGAACAAAATAACTGCTGGACAGGATGCTAGTTTGTTAAAACCATTATCCTAAATGGATATTATCATCACCTTTCTCAGAAACCAGTAATCATCCTTAAAGAAATGCCCTGACTTATGTGTTAGTCAATTCTGGAGCAAATGCAGAGCTGACAGCGCCGTTTGATTTATGTGAAACCTGAATCCCACGTTCACAGATCCCTTGGCTGGTATTTGGCCTCAGGCAAGGTCAATCTGCACATCTCAGCGCTCGTTCAAGTCAGTTAGTCAGTCACACTCTTTAATAAAGCAAACGACCCCCGACCCATTAGGGCCTACAATCAGGACACAAAAAGATGGAGGTGGTTACTGTGGACCTCAATAGAGCAGGGTGGGGAACTTTAACCTGGAGGGTCAATCAATAGGAACTCTACACTGAGGGCTTTGTTCACAGGAGAACACACTCGTGAAGGCCAGCATACACACACACACACACACACACACACACACACACAGACACATGTATATACACATGCCCATACAAGCATTCACAAATGTACCAACACAAAGAAAAATGTACAATGAGTAAAATGTGAGTAAATGCACACAAACGCACACACATATGTCCTCTGTCCAACCTCAACCAGGGTGTGCAAAGGTTATTATAGCAGTCTAATTCCAACCCCTGTGTGTGTGTGTGTGTGTGTGTGTGTGTGTGTGTGTGTGTGTGTGTGTGTGTGTGTGTGTGTGTGTGTGTGTGTGTGTGCACATAATAGCAGGTCTCCAGGTCAATAAGAAGGAGAAGAGGTCCCACCTGTCCCCACCAATGAGTCGCGAGAGCTTCTAATGTCCCCTCAGTAATGATGGGAACGCTCCCCTCTCCATTTAACTCTCCAGTTAAGCTTCAGGCCTTATTACAGTTCAGAGGGGCCAGACTGAGCTTTAGATGCCGCTCCATTGATCTACAAACTGGGCTCTTAATCTATGGCCTGAAATCCTAAAGGGGGCTTGGTGTGGACTGAAAACAAAAGGTTTGTCTTCAGGGCTCCAAGGCTTTGAACTGACCACCCTGAGGACATTCAACTGGCTAAATCATTATCATATTATAAATGTCCTGGTAGTTTTATACAATGATCCTTTTATTAATACTGATTAATAACATTTCTTTTTGTTTCTTGCTTTCCTTGCATCACATTCTGCTTTTTATTTGACCATTTTTGTTTGTAAGTAGTCCTTTATAAAGTTATTGGTACTGCTTTAAGACGGGTTATATAGACACCAAAAAGTGCTAAAAAAAAGAGAAGGGTAAACTTGATTAAAAAAATGTACTTGGGTCTCTTACACTTGGTTGGTCCTACATTGTTTTGGTCACAGCAAGGTTGTTTCAGTAGAAGGTCAGGGTCAGATGATCTTACTTTTTGTTATGAAATGTGAAAAAATAGTCATTAAAGTACCATGTGTGACCTTTTGGCATAAGCCGTACAACAAGCCTATATTCAATCTAGCAACTCCATTTAAGTTTTTGGATGTGCTTCCTTTTTGTTTGTGTGTTTGTTTTTTTTACTGACGTTTTGTTATTATTTGTTATTAAATGTAATTCATGCGCCTGGCTTCCACATAGGGTTAGGGTTCCACATGAAGGCAAAGGGGCCAACAAGTGCTAAACACCTCTGGGAACTCCTTCAAGACTGTTGGAAAACCATTTCAGGTGACTACCTCTTGAAGCTCATGGAGAGAATGCCAAGAGTGTGCAAAGCAGTAATCAGAGCAAAGGGTGGCTATTTTGAAGAAACTAGAATATAAAACATGTTTTCAGTTATTTCACCTTTTTTTGTTAAGTACATAACTCCACATGTGTTCATTCATAGTTTTGATGCCTTCAGTGAGAATCTACAATGTAAATAGTCATGAAAATAAAGAAAACGCATTGAATGAGAAGGTGTGTCCAAACTTTTGGCCTGTACTGTATGTATTTTTTTTCCATTTCTGTGTGTCCTTACCTCCAGCACATGTTGCTGAGCACTGAGAGCGTATGATGGCCCAGGTATAGTTGTGTTTGATGTGGTTCTTTCTCTCATCATCTTTCCTCAGAGTGTATTCCCAGCGTACACCCGGGTTCCAGCCTTGCAACAAAATCTACAGTGGTGAGAAAAGGATGACAATGACCAGGTGATTTCTCATCAAGTGAGAAATGAAATGAAATGCATGAAATCAAACTGCGATGCTGCAAATCTATGGGTCCTCTGGTCCCGTACCTCTATGACCAGTGTTTGGTTAGTGGGGCCAGTGGATGTGAGGCTCTCAGGTCTGTTGTAGGGCCTCTTGTACTCGAACAGGGCCCCGGCGATGGGATGTCTCCCGGGCCAGTCCACCGTCCAGCGCCCGTTCAGGTAGTAGCGCCTCTGGGTGTCCCTGACAGCCAGGTAGGAGCTGGAGGTATTGAGCTCCACCACACGGATACTCCGAGCCCCCGCTGGGATGGTCACCACCCCATAATACTCTAGAAAAAAGTAATATAAAATAAAAAAAGAGAGACCACAGTCAAATCTTAAACAACAAATAAAGAAGATGATGAACCATGACACTAAAGGTATAGTATTGTTTGCATATGCATTTAGCACTGAAATGATTAAGACATAAAAACTGAGAAAATACAGTTTCAGCAGGTGAGACAGCTAAAACCAAAAACTTAAAAGCTTTTAACATTAATTTCAGCTTTTAGCATTCATTTCAACATCTCATTTCAATGCAGAGCTGTGCAACATATTGATATTATATTGATATTGTGATATGAGACAAGATATCTTCTGGAATTTTATTGTAATCGCAGTTTGGCATGGTTGTCATTTCTTTAAAGGCTGCATTACAGTAAAGTGAGGCTTCTGAACTTATTACACTGTTCTAGATGTTTTATTATTTGCCTCCACCTGCTAAGTAATCATTATTCACATTATTTGATGACTGTCTGACAAAAATTCCTTGCATGTAATGATCATCCTTGAAATCTCGCCACAATATTTATGTCATGGTATTGCCGAGTTAGTTCAAAGTGATATTTGATTTTGTTGATTTTGTTCACCAACAGAACAGAATCAGAATATTTAGTTAGTTAGTACGGAATAATCCAACATTTTAGGCAAAATACCCTTCTTCCAACGTATCCAGATTGAGACAAGATGTTCGATATCATTTGTACCCCTGTACATACGGTGGTTCTATTGCTATGGGATGCATCTCATGTTATCTTAGCATAAAGACTTAAAGTCTATGGGAGTTGTTAGCCTAGCTCAGTCAATGTGAAAAAATAAACCTTACAGCAGCTCGGATTCAATGGTATTGAACATCTTGTCTCGTCTGGGGAAGTGGGAAAAAAGGGTTAGGGTTAAGGTTTGTTGCCCAAAATGTTGGAATATTCCATATTATATTTAATATGACTTACGGTTGGTATAATGCTGCTTGGTATACTGTCCCTTATAAACTTTGCAAGTGGAGTTGTCTCCTTTACAAACCCCACAGGCATCAGGCACCGCTGTGGAGCCCAACACACGGTCACAACCCACTCTCTGTTGGAAAGAAGCAAAAAAAAGAACATATGCAATATTATAATTCTTGACGTAAAAGGCGTATAATGTACATTACATTACAGACATTACATCATATTATGTCAATGTCAAACATATACAACAGTTAAGATTTGAAATCTAACACTGAATGTCATTGAATGCAGTGGAGGTCAATATTTGGTTGTCATGAGATTTCAATTATTTGTGAAATAGCACAACAAGGGTGTTTACTGATTTACTATGGCCTAATCCACTGTCATGATTTACAGCACATCCCCAAAGACTTCACACATGATATCACTCTTCTAAATGATTCTAGTGCTAAATCCAAAGACTTTGAAATCATTCCCCATAAAACCATATATTGTTGCTTTATAGCTTGAGCTATACCAAGCATTACCTCACACAGCCCGTCAATACAGACATTGGAGCTGTCCTGAGAGCAAAGTGTCCCATCCTTAACCTTGCTGGCCAGGGCAAAGAAGAAATCGTAGCCTTCGGCAAAGCAGTACAACTTGCATACATCTTGATCTGGGAGAAAAAACAGTTTTAGAGGCACTGTGGTAAACCCTTGACTGCCACTTTCTAGACTATCCAATAACTGCATTTATTTTCATTTTATTCATGACCATTTTATCATGTTTGCCAGATAAAAAGTGGAACAGAAAACAAGTAACGCAACAATCTCACCGTCCACTCTAGTGTACGGCCTCCAGGTGTAGTGCCATCCTCTGAACTGCTTGCTGTTGAACTCGGCACACTGCTGTGCTCTGTAGTCAGTGGAGTTGGGAGGGCAGTCTTGAGTGTTACACAGTTTGTAGGATCTGGAAGAGCCCTCGCAGAACTTCCCTCCATATGCAGGTCTAGGAGCAAGGGATTCCAAAAAGTGTCATCAGAAATAAGCTTTTCTTAGTGGCAGCTGCAGAAAATCATTGCATGTTTACTGTAATTTTGTGTTCAGCAATCCTCAGTCTCTTTGCTCTGGTTGCATGTGTTGGGAAACACTCATTTAGGAGGTAACAGATCATAGGGAAGACACTGTTGCTACAGCAAATCTGGCAAAATTAATGATATTCAATTGATGTTTTATTTCACAATTGTGTGCTGATGCATGATTATTACAGTTGCACACAGTGTGTGAATGCATGTGTGTGTGCAGGCATGTGTGTGTGCTTGTGCAGGCTGTTACATTCACAGGTGTATATCCCCAGGCCATGTTCCAACAAATCCCTCGCTCAGGACAATTACATCTTCTATAAGCCCTCCAATCACAACTATCACTGATCTCTCCCTCTTTCTTTTGCTCTCAGACTTGTTTCTTTCTCTCCCTCTCGTTCTGTCTCCCTGGCTCTCTCCACCCCCTATCTCCTCCTCCCTCTCTCTCTCTCTCTTTCTCTGTCTTGTTGCCGGTCTCTGTCTAATTTAGCCCACCACTTGACAGGATCTTGGCATGACATGATAAAGAGGAGGCCCCAGCGTCGGGATAGGCCCCCTGACTAAAGGACTGTGCAAATAAGCCTGAGTGACTGATGGAGCTAGTAAATGAGAGACTAACAGAGTGGCTAAGTGAGGAAGCGAGAGATTCATGTCAAAGATCTCGACTATTTTAATCATGTATCTTAATATACTCTCAGATTGGCCGTCAAATGTAGAAGAAGACAGAGAACAGACAGTCTTTTCAAACAATTATAGCCTCTTGATAGGTTATATTTGTGTGCATGTAGCAGCATGAGTGTGCCACGCTGCAGCTCTGTGCTAAATGAAAAGTAATTTGATTAGCACACTTAAACATCCTCGTTGGATCACCAAACCACTGCAATCTAACTTAAAGCAAGTAAGTAGATGCATGATGAAATCACTTTTGATTATTCTTAATGCTAGCAACAGTAAGTAGTCCTGCTTAAAACATGTAGTGACAAATGAAGCTGACTCTAGTTGCTATGCAGATGATTCTAGCTGTGCATGTATGGAAGGGAGCAGGACTTACAACTGGTGTTTGATGTGCAGTGATAAAACTGCACATCAGTGTCCAAGTGAAAAAAGAGAAAGAAGAATGCTTCAAAACAATGGCAGATAACATGGTAATAGACCACAGTTCAAGTTGGTTGGAAAACACAATTCTGCTTATGGTTCTGGGCAGATGATAATATCCCCCAAAATACTAGAGGGAAGTAAATAAAACAAAGTATTTCCAGTATGGGCTGCTTGATTTGAACAAGATTGGATTCAAGCAACAATTTTCAGCCTTCTGAAAGTGTGTGTGTGTGTGTGTGTGTGTGTGTGTGTGTGTGTACGGACACAGAATGTGAGTGACTCCCATTAATAACTGTCGAGCATCTTGACAAAAGTTTGAAACCTTTTGATAGTCTGCATAACTTTGATCAAATGACAATCTAAGGCTCTAAGAATTAATATTAATATTAAGAATTAATATAATTTCTGACACCTGTGCCAGTTCTGGTTTAAATAACAGCTTAAATCATTTTATGGCATAGGTATTACCACCTATGCCATACCACCACAGTCTGGATGCAGGTATTTAGGCATTTACATTTTTTGCTCTTTGCTCACTCGCAGCGTTGTATATTAGGACCTGGGTTAGCTCTGGCAGGTGAAGTGTATGTGTATTCTTTACCTGGGGTTGTTGCACTGCCTCTCCCGGTAGGTGACACCGCTCTCACAGCTCCGAGAGCAGGCTGACCAGGAGGACCACTCCGACCAGTGGCCATGCTGAGGGCGTGGACCCTCATCACCCTGTTTCACACACTGGCCGCGACGACACCACTGAACAGAGATGGGGAAAGGAGTGGGAGAGAGCGGAATGTCAGAAAAACTTGCCTCATTTCTTTTGAAATACTGTTGCCTGACATTTAAAAAATTGGGGAGTATAATGTGTCTATGATGCAACATAGAAACGCCTCTCTGCTGCATAAAAGTAGTCCTAAGTAATTTAATCCAGTACTGAGTGTTAAAACAAGTGACAAAAATCTGCCAAGGGGGTGAGATAATTCCACTTCTTTCCAGTGCGGATCAACTTGCTTTCTTGAATTACATGTCTTTTTTTTTTTTTTCTTTTGATACTGTGGGTTGTTCTGAATTATTTCACTATGTTTCAAAATCTTGACACTTGTTTATTTGAAATTATTGTCAGTTTTTCCACTCATTTAAAAAAATTGATTTTAAGACCACATATGAGACATAAATGACTGGTTATGTAATCCAACGTGTCTTGATGAGTGAACTACAAGAGATGCCAGAGGTGTGGGTGCGACAGGAGGAGCATATCAAGTATCTTTATGGTCCTAAAAAGGCTGAATCATTAATGAAAAACCCCCCAAACAAAACAAAAACCCCACGTGAAGTCAAACCAATCACGTGTCCCAAACTAAGCGGAACCGCATTCCAAATCCCTACGTGCAACGTGAGGAAACGTTGTGAAATGCAGAGCCACTTAAAGCAACATTATGTCACAAGCCATTTCCTGGCAATGTAAGTAAACGTTTTGTAAATGTCTTGAACTGGATTTGTATGTGTCAAGGCATCAGTCAAAGTGAAAGGGCCTCCAGGCGCACACGCACACACACACACAGACGCACAGATAAAATCTCCCTGTTCATGCATACACTAGTATGAATATGGGGGTTCGGGGATCAGCTGTTTTTATTCTCAACATATGTGTTCATGCACACAAGCCCACACACACACACACACACACACACACACACACACACACACACACTCACACACTCTCTCTCTCGCGTGTGTGTGTGTGTGCGTGTGTTTTAGTCTGTGATGCTGAATCAATGCGACACCTCAGGGATGGCACAGTGGAGGGGGTCGTATGCCAGGCTCGTTTTTCACACTCATTTTTTT
>OMLB01056275.1:0-32053 GCA_900302555.1 Myripristis jacobus
ATTTTCGAAAAGTTTTTATGTAAGCAGTGATGTAAAATGATCTGTATTTTGAGTTACCATAGTTTCAGTTCAGATATTTAAAAAAATGCCTTGCTTGCCAGCAGTGAGAGTTCATTTTGGCCAGCAACAATTCATAAAAAAGCAATACTAGTGTCAACTCACCATGCCTACAACAATGGCACAGTTTGAGCTGTCAGGTTGGGCTATGATGATGGAAAGCTCCACCAAAAACATCCAACAACAACAGAAAATATCTTATCATGATATCTTACAGCTAACAGCCTGTTAACGATCTAACATACACAAGTGGGCCGCTTCTGAAGCCTGAGGCATAAACCATTTATGTGCCTACTGCTGCTCTGCCATTGACGGACACTGATTGACATTTGCACATGATAAGAGTGAGGACTTAATGAGTTTCTCAGTAGGAAAAGATCATCCATCATGGGGACTGGAAAAAGTGGGTCAGAGAGAGGGTCATAACACGGGACTGTGAGTCACATGCATCTCGCTCGCTTTTTCAAATGCATTTTGATCCACTACCAAATGACTCATCTGCACAGAATCTCAGGATCAATACACGACATTGACATCTGCACTCTGCCAGGACACACTCTTGGAAGAAGAGGCTGAAGACTGCATGCGAATTCTGAGCAGCAGCAAAAATTTAATGGTTTGTTGAACTTAAAAGAAAGAAAGAAAGAAAGAAAGACAGAAAGCAAGAAAGAAAGTCTCACTAACTCAGCCCAGCAAGGCAAAATACGCCTTATCTGACAGAAAGCTGCAGCCTGATTTTTACATGAGATACCACAAGCACAAACTAGCCGCGTTTGTGTCGTTATTTATGATCCTAAATGAGTAGCCTTTGAACCTTGGGAGATTGAAGAGGGCATTTGCCAAAGAAGATCGGTGCTGTAAGCTTCGCAGCAAACTCATCATCCGCGTGTCCTGCACACTGAGAGTTCAGGATGCCGTGCACAGGGAATTACCATCGTGCCCCGGGGGCTGAGACAGAGAGCTGATAATAGCTGCGCTGCGGTCATCATGGCATGCAGCGAGTAATTAAACGTTGCCTGTAGTTTCTTGCTGCTGCTCACCTTCAACAATGTGACCAGTGCAGCGGGGGCCAACGTGAGCAGACTTCATTTTGCACAATCTGTCATCATATCAACTCTAGAGGATGTTATTTGTACTCATAAGATGAATTATCTCTGGAAATGACTCTTTTCCTTGTTTACAAACTGATCAGGCTTAAAAACAGATGCATGCAAATGCTAATTGGATGACGCCCTCTGCGATGTTCAGAGGTGAAACAAGGTGTTGGGGAGGAACACGACGCGGGGAGCGACGCCTCAAAAGTGTCCAGGAAATTTAAAAAATGCGCCTCACATTATAACCTTGAGCTGTCAGATATTTCAGATTCTTTAGAATGATTAAATTCCTCCTGCTGGGATGCAACCATGGTGTCTTATGAAAAAAAGATGGTTTGATGGTGTTATTGGTTCTTATGCTCTCTGCAGGTAACCACTAAAGATACACTCTTTTCCACAAAGCACCAAGACATGGGATTTTGATACAAGTATATCAACTACCTAAAAACATATTTTGTAAAAAAAGAAAGAAAGAAAAAGAAAGAAGTGTATAGGTATATGTATTCATAGTGAGAAATAGCATCTCTACGTGTAAACTGATGTTATTTAACACGTATTTGGAGTTGAAAGGGTCTGTATGTGGGCATTGCATACCTGCTCAAGAATGTCAACTCCACTTCATACCCGTGTGAGGTCATGTGCTGTGATTGGCTGATCACTGTGGATATCCATGACTGCTCATTACGTGGTCCAACACTTTCACACACACTCACACACACACACACACACGCACAGCGGCCCACCACTTGCAACAGCTGTATCAAGTAGATTGCATCAACCCGAAATTGCCCACAATGTCTGTGATATTGCAACCCAAAAAGTTTCAATAGCCTGCACTGCAAAAACGCAAAATCTTACCAAGATTATTTGTCTTATTTCAAGTCAAAAATGTCTTATTTCTAGTCAAAATATCTCATTACACTTAAAATAAGGCATGATCACCTCAGAAGTAACTTGAAACAAGCAAATTTTCACTTGTTTCAAAATTTTAACTTGAAACAAGTGAAAATTGTCTAAAAACAAGTTACTTCTGAGGTAATCATGGCTTATTTTAAGGGTAATGAGATATTTTGACTAGAAATAAGACATTTTTGACTTGAAATAAGAGAAATAATCTTGGTAAGATTTTGAGTTTTTGCAGTGTGAAATATGCCGGTCCAGGCCGGGCACCAGGATGAAGAGACTGACCAGTTGTCTAAAGCTGTTTTTCCTTTCTGTGTGGGGAAACAAAAAACAGGCTTGTAGATCCTGTCGCCAGCAGCGGCCTTTTCTTTTCGGTGGCATGATATCTTGTCAATACCATCACTTTCTATTCAGTTTTAAAGATGATACATGTCGTGGCTTCTTCTTCCAAATGGGTTCAAATGTTTGTGGCTCATCTGCTCTCAAAAGGCAAAAGTTAGTACAAAAATCTACCAACTGGTGGGTGTCTTGGTATGGTGAATATGGTGCATTTAGTTCTTTCGGAAAACATGTTTCTTTTAGCCTGTATATCTCATCAATGTAAATTATGCTCTCTGAAAAATGCATTATTTGTGATTAACATGATGGTTGTCGGTAATGTATGAGCGACCGCCAGAGATGTATGATTTTACTGCTTTCACGGGAGCTCAAACCCATTCCATAACATTTGATAATAAGATGTACTTAGGTTAACAAGTTGAAAGAGAGATTTTTCATTTCTTGGTGACTTTGCTCTTTGAAGCTCTCTCACTCAACGCCGCTTTGCTTCTGAGATTTTCATAATCAATAATCACAGCTCCGGACTGACCTGCAGGTGACTCAGCTGACCCGGGGATCAAAGCAGGATGGCGTACCTGTGCGAGCATCATTTGTTGAGTACAAAGGCCTGTGCTGTCAGAACTGACCTGCAGCACCCAGACTGACTCAGGGAGGAGCACCCTCCCTCTTCCCTGCCTCACCAAACACACCGCTGGAACACTTCAAACACACCAATCAGCCCTTAACCTCACTGTCTCACATGAAAGACAAAGCTCAGTCTTTCCTGCGAGACAGACATTTCGTTTGATGCAAATGCACCGAGTGGCTCCTGTGATGATGCATCTCTTATCAAGCCGCCCGACAAAAGTAATGTCCTCATCACACGTCAGTGATCATATGGATGCAGTATAAATGCAGAAACTCATTTCTTTGTGTTTCTCTTGAGGCTGTTACTCTCCAGTGAACCTGGGAAGCAAAACATTTCAGAGTTGCGAGAAGGTAATTTTTCTCACTTAGCCAAGGGGAGCGGGGCTTCTTCAACCAGAATGAGGGTTTGAAGATGACTCATGTCCAGAATAGCGATTTTTTTATTTTTTATTTTAAACCAAAAGAACCAGCCCAACCATTTGACAGAGCTTTGAATAAATACAGAATGTAAATGAAAAGCCTAATTCACCATTTTTGATGAGATGTTGTTATGACAAATTAGGAGAAAGGCATAGACAGGTCCCCTTTGGAAGGCTAAGAATTTGAGTGGCCAGTCTTATTCTTTAGCTCCCTAAATACGTACACATTTAACATACTTTAAATATGAAGGAGGCATGAAAAAAGCTGACAAGTGAAGTGAAGTCAAAGTAAAGCGAAGTGAAGAGAACATAGCATAATTAGGCTGGGGCAGGTGTCAAATTTCAAGCCAGTGAATGAGCAGCAGAGGCAAACTGAACCCAGAATGAAAATACATTAAAAAAAATAATAATAATAATTTAACATTTTATATAGGCGATTTTCACATAGACCATTCCTATGAACCATTTTCTTCATATGAAAAACATACAGCTAAAACTAAGTAATGATAAGTGTCATGTCAACCAGGTTCCCTGAAGGCCGGAAACAATTATGTTAAGGTATGATAAATGTGCCTTCAACTTCTTTTGCCTTCTCTTTAAGATCACACCCGAAGGGAAAGTGAGCGCTTGGCATGTCACGGAAAGTCTCTCCCCTCCTCTGGTCATGCATGTATGTACAGTATGTGATGTATTGGTACTCACTCTGCTCGGTTCACTCCTTTCACCTCGCCAAATCTACTAATGGACGGCAGGCCTGCTACTGTTAACTCGTTTGAGCTTTCAGGGAACCTGGTTTACAAATGTAAGGTGCCTTCATTTTCACTTAGCTCACTTTTAAGGTAATGCATCAACACACCCTGACAAGGCTCATCTTGTACGCCAACAGGAGGACAAGTGGTTACAGCACGCTGAGGGCTGTGAGATCCAGGTTGTTACAGCCCTTGTTTTTCAAAGGGCACCGGTTCAAACCTGAACACACTGAAAGCTGCCAGTGAGGGCATCCACTATCCAGGGCTCACCGGTTATATCTGTAGATCAAATGTTTTCACTATCACCTGAAGTCATTACAATCTCACCACAGCCACTTGTCTTCTTCCTCTGTCACAAAGAGGAAGGAAGAAATATCGAGCAATTAAAGGGCGAAACTCCCTCTGACTGTCTTTTGATCTTAGACTATTCCTGAAGAGCTGCAGCGCGGAGCCTTCAGAGCCTTCAAATTTTAATTAAAAGTCAAGCCCACCTCCATAACGTTAAGGTACACTGGGTCACAGTGAAACCAGGTCACCACAGGCTGTAGCCACAGGCTGTAGCCAAGAACATAAAGTTGCAACACAAATCATATTTTAAAGCCCAAATTCTGCTCTTAATTTCATCCATCCATCCATTTTCTGCAGCTTATCCCGGATCAGGTTGCAGGTTGTCGTTGCAGCCCAGATGTTCCTTTCCAGGGCTGCATCCCAAGATGTTTTCCCAGGCCAGCCGGGATATGTAGTCCCTCTAGTGTGTCCTGGGCCAGCCCCGGTGTCTCCTCCCAGTCGGACTTGCACACCTCCACGGGGAGGCACCCAGAAGTAGGAGGCATCCTGACCAGATGCACAAACTACCTCGACTGGCTCCTTTCAAGGTGCGGCAGTAGCAGCTTCACCCTGAGCCGATGTCTGAGCTCTTCACCCTGCTCTTAATTCATGACACAGTAAGAATAAATGTGTTTCTCAGTCTGTTTCTGAATGTGAATGGTTGACTGCAAGTAAATTGCTGTATTCCCAATAGCCAAATTGCGAGGGCTGTTCAAGGCCAAACAATTTGAGTCTGCCAATAGCTGATTTTTCATGCTGATATTCAGTAATTGCAAATTTAACCTTGTTCTTGGCAAAAGCATGACAAGAATCAAGGACTTGACAACGATCAAGTGTTTTCTCCCGATTTTTTTCTTCTTCTCCAGTTACAAGTTCCTCTGAAACAGCATTTAGACCACAAAAATCTCTATTTTAACAAGCCACTCAGTGTCATATTCAGTGTTCACAAGTGTAAGTGTGTGTGTATGTGTGTGTGTGTGTGTGTGTGTGGTTGTGGGTGTTTTTCATTTGAGATGAGATAATCATTAGGAACAGGGATTTCTCTGGGTAAAAGTACATATATTGAAAAAAGGCAGATCCTCCCACTTGTTTCAAGAAAATTCTGGAAAGAAGTTGATGAAATAGAACAAATACACTTGATGAATAAAGTTTGTTTTTTTTTGCAGTGTGTACAAAAAAATAACAGTAAACATAAAAAATAACCGCATCATATCATCACATCAGTGGTGGACATCACCATAACAAATTTTCTAATAAAATAGCAATATATACTACACTGCTAACCCTGGTTGGTGGTCAAACCCACTCAACCTGCTGAGATCCATGTTTCTCCACAACTTTGCCCGCCACCTTATATGATCAGAGAAGAGGGGAAGGGAGATGAACCAGGGATCAGAGACCTCCACCTCCGTTCCTCTTCCTGACTGTCAAAACAGTTTTCATCCATAAAATAAATCCTGGCTTATCGTTTGGTTGTTGTCTGCTGCTCCTGACTCAAACTTTAAATTTCAAACTATCAGCATCATCCAAACGCCTCCAGACTCCCCCCTCCCGTGAATGTGAAGAATCCACATGGGATGTGCTGACCTTTTCATTTTTTGTGTTGTTATTATTACAGGGAGACGTCTGTAACCTGAGCGGATATAATACAACCACTATATCCACTAACACAATGGATATAACACGTAGGATTTTCCACATATGAGCGCTCCATAGACCTCGGTGTTTGTTTTTCAGGCCAGAAATGCACAGCTTATCTCAGTTTTGTTATTTTTTATATAATTGCATTTTTCAATCTGTGTACCTTTCCGTGTATACTGTATAATTAAGAGGAGCTCTGGGAGTAATTATGATTAAAAAAAAAAAAAAAAAAAAAAAAAACTAAGGGGAAATTTTCCATCGCACCTCTCCAAGAAAAATACTCTATCACCTGAAATAGCATCTGCATGATTGCAGCTGTGACAAAGAAGAATGAATCAAAATGAGACACTGCTTGTCACATCAAGAAACATTCCTAAACACATTAAACCCTGGAAGAGAGAGATAAGTATGACTAATCGTGAATGTACCGACAATTGCAAGGTGGTGAGATTGTGGTAAACAAAATGAGAATCTTACGCAAACAGAAGCTCTTTGATTTCACGGGGCTTTCATACACAGGCCTCACCGACTAATACCGCATGATAAAAGAGGGGCCTTTCATATCTCTGTGATCAGTCAGAGTATAGGATGAATAGTATATAATCAGCCAATGATAGGCATTACTTAACTGGAGCCCGTAACAAGACCCGGCGTTGCTGTCAAGCGTGGGAGTCGGAGTGTGTGCTAGGAAAGAAAGCATCATATCTATCCCTGGAAAAGCTGACTCAGGTCTTCACACAAGTCTGCATGATAGCTGCCCACCAACAGCTCTGATTATCACAATATTATATTGTGAATGTTATGGAAAACATCATCGGCTAAGTGAAATCACTGTGGAAGGAAGCTGCAGGCGTTGTGGTAGTGAATGGGGAGGAATCCTGTTGGGAAGAATGTGTTTTTGCTCTCCATCAAGCATGTGCTGGAATGGAAAATGTAGGCATGCATTTGATGTTGCTGACACTCAGACAGGTTACGCAAGTGTATTGTGCAAGTGAACATTCTTTCTTGCACGAGCTGCTGGATCGGTACAGTCTGCTGCCCTCTATTGTCTACCTGCCTCTCACAGTGTGGCTGCAGAGTTCAGGGAGACGACTTGGCTCAAGTAACGTGCTATCGCGGTGTTTTGGAATGCTGTTCACGACTGATCACGGCTCAGCTCGGGGTGTGTCAGTTCATGATGCAATATTGTCATGATGTGAGAACAAAATTAAAACATAGCTGCAAGATTCAAGTTATATTTCAGGCCCCAAGCTTTACTCTCAGTACGGAAATTTTGCCCTAGAAACCCTAACATGAAAAGATATTCTGATGTGTGTTAAGTAAATATGTCTTACACTGACAGGGACCCCCTTTGAAAACCATTGTGTTAGGCAAAAACCCATGCTTCCCTTTAATGTGCTTACATCACTTGTCTTTACTTGTCTAAAGCTTCAAAATCCCGCTTATTTAGTCTAAACTGATGTTGATGAAGATACACTGAAATTGTATTTATCACTACAGGGAAAAAGGATGATTGCAAAAGTAAAATGATTCAGGAGGGGGGAAGAAAGTTAGAATATAAGTGCAAAAATAGCCTATAAAATGATCCAAAACAATATAAATACAAAAAAAACCCCACAATAAATGCAATAGAATAGAAGCATGAGTTGATTTTCTTGTATGTATTAGGCTGCTTACAGATGTTACTAACCATGTTTAGTTAATAATGAATACAGGCTGCATGTAAATATATGTAAATATTTAAGTATATGTAAATCTATGTGGCATAAGGTGTGCTGTAATGTATACGAAAAATGTGCCATCATTGGAGGGGAAGGAAACCATACTGTACAGCAATGTGTGCGTGCTGATATTTTTGTGATGTACTTCACCCCTGAGACAAGCAGCAAATCTGAGCTCTTCACCTGCAGCCGTGCAAAACCCCACTCAGGTGGTGGCAGACGCACCGAGCGCTCATTACAAGAGAGCTAGATGTCAGAGAGCAGCCTTGTGGTTTGAGCCGCTGCCACCTGACAGGATTCAATCTGCCGGAGCAAACACATGAGAGCGGAGAGAAGGAGTCGCTTTCTGCAAGACTGACAGCACCGGCAAATGGGAAACACAACTAGAGGCAGCAGCAGCGGCGGCATCTGGACTGAACCCTGGAGAGAGCAGCTGACCTGAACTGACCGCTGATGTGATGTGAGGATGCTGCAGGAGCTGGCAGAGGGAGTTTAACCCTCAGCAACTCTACATGCCATTTTAGACGGCATGCTGTGTGTAGGATGTGTGTGTGTTCATATCCGTGTATCAGGACCCTGTGTGCTGCAGCACTGTGATGACCACAGCCAGTTTTATCTCATAAGAACTGTGAGAAACCAGTCTGTATACCAACTACATCATGTTAGAGTCTTTATAGGGTTACTATAGGTTTTATTTCATTCATTCATTTCATGTAGAAATATTTTATATGTTTTTACAGCCCCCCCAAAAAAGGACTTTGACTTGCTATTTTTGGTTACCATCCAGTGAAAATAGGTAACAATCAATTGCCAAAAATCCCTTCGCTTTGTTACACTGCATGCAAACAAATTAATTAAAACATATTTTCCTGTTTCATTTTTGTGGTAGTATTTGTTTTCTCACACAGGCTTCTTACATTTTTACAGCAGTGTTTTCAGTACCTTGTCTTTGGCTTGGTTTATAACTTGATACCGTGGAAGCTCGGCTCATCCAGTGACGTCTGATGAAAACAATGATGTTGTTACTAGTTTGATGTTCACTCAGGATTAGAAATATAAATGAGAAATGGCTGGTACATTTTGGGACACCTGCAAGAAAAGCCGCTGAGCAGGTACGGTTGGAAGGCAGCCTAATGCAGGGAGGCACAGAGGAGCTCAGCTGGTAAAATGCCTAACAGTCTGAGGATGTTGGATGTAAAACCTGCTTGATTTCTCTGCAGCACATCGCTTTTGGTCAGAACCACTTCACAAACTCCCCCGTTCTCCCCCCCACACACACATATCCACTTCAGATCAAAGCGAGCCGGCCTGAATACTCAAAACTGGGATGTGTAACGCATGACCTGCTCATCTGCACACATCAGGGATGATCTCCATTTTGAAAACACTTTCCTCAAGGCGTCGCTCAGCTGTCTTTTCAGTGCCTCCTCATCAAACCAGGATGCTTTTTTATTCAGCTTGACTGATCTGGACTTCAGAAAGCCAAAACCCACACGTTCGTATTTACGCTGCCAATAGCTGATAGTTGTGCTGATATTCTATACTTTTAAATTTAACCATTTCAAAGCTCAATTCCTAACTTTATACCTTTATTGGAGGCAGAATGTAAAAGTCTCTGAAATACCATTTAGATCATGTGGCTGTCAAATCATATCCACACCTGTTACAGTGTGATCTGTTATCCAGATAATGAAAGATCTGATCATATCCTTTGCACGTACACCTGGCATCTATATGTCTGCAATGTGAGCAGATCTCATTTTTCATACAAACCATGTAAAGCAGGCAGTAGGTGATGAGCAGACACGGTCAACAATGCCAAACATGTTGGGTGTAATATTGCTGGCGTGCAACAATGGTGCATGCAAACTTCACAGCTGCTGTGAGCACTGCCACACACTGACTCTGACTGTACGCATGAGGGAAAGAAAGAAGTCATGGCTGCAGGAGTGGATTGGATTGGAGGCATCAGAGTGTATGGCAAACTTTCCGAGTGGCACTTCCTGGCTGGTACTTTCTCACAAATAAGAACAGACTGCAGGAACCGCATTTACACCTGGCTGACTCTGGATGAGAGCCAATCTCGATGCGAGCCAGACTTCAGACTCCGGAAAATGATCACGTTTCAGTCGCTGTGTGCATTTACACCTTGAATATTCCCCTATCAGAGAAGTTCCCAAGAGTCGGTAACTCTTTTTTTTTTTTTTTTTTTTTTTTTGAAACCCAGAGTAGTGAAATTCTTTCATGGTTAGCAGCTCTTTTACGTCACCATGAAAATTTGCAATGAGGTGATTAAGCACAAAGGATCTGAGGATTTGAACCAATTAATCAAATCAATTCAAACATGCAAGAAAAATATCATTTTTTTGGCAGGTTTTACACCGTTTTTCTGAAGTTGTGGTCAGGGAGGAACCTTTATCATACACCACTACAACAACACTGCCTGGCTGATATCAAATATTTAATAAAATGTTAGTCTTTGCAAACTAATCTATCAATCTTGGGACAAAGTGTAATTCAAAATTTGAGTTCAACAGCTACTAAATGTGGACTGGTTCAATAAGTTTCTGGTACCACAGCTGTGTTACAAAAAAAAAAAAATCATGACTACAACCGAGAAAACAAATTTGCTCTTGGACACAGCTCACACAATTAATGGCAAAAAGGACTTTTGCCATCTAACAATCCAATACAATACAAGGACTATTAATCTTAATCTCTGACATCACCTCTGCCCCCTTTTACATTATCTTGAGTTTCATAACTTCCTTAGTGACCTGCAGGATCAGCAGAGCACGCGGTGTAATTTCTTATTCTGCCCTCTCTGTCGGGCAGGAGTGCATTTTTCCTTAACCTTTTTTGTGTTTCAAATATCAACTGTTTTGCTCAAGGGCCACCCATCGGTCCACTCCTAAAATAGTGTTATTCATCGTTACACAGGTTTAAAAAAAAGACATTATGAGCATTTGTACAGTGGCCAAGAGGACAAATATACCCCTGCCCTATTTGACATTACCTAGATGTGCTTCAAAACAGTGATTACACCTATAAATCCATTTTTTGGTCATCTTTTCATTAGTTAGCAAATCTGATAATAATAATAATCAGAATCAGAATCTTAAAAATGATCTGTGAAGAGGCTTTGAGGGAAAAAAAACAAAAAACACGTGTAATTCTGAGAGTTTTAAGATGCTGAATGCTGTTTATGTGCCGAAACAGACACAGTACACTGTTATTGTGGCTGTTGTGTGTGAAATCTTTGCAAAACGTTTGGCATTAACAGGTTAAAGCAACCAGAGGTTCTGATGTTAACATGGTGGGGCCTCATCCGATATTTTTAGCCATCCTGATAAACTTCTAAAGGAAGCGCAGTAATCAGAGATCACACCGTGCATTGTGTGAGACGCCACCTCAGTAGCTGAAGTGTCTGGGCTTCAGCTGAGAGGAAAGCGGTCACCCAGTGGGTCCCAGTGTAGCTATACTGGCTCAATTAAAATCCCACATCCCCCGTTATGACTGCAGCCTCTCTTTTGGCACTTTAAGCCCTGTGATGTTCTGTCCAAAGTTTCAAAACATTTCCATCTTATCAAGACCTATACTGTACTCTGTGTCGATATCTCCTTTTTATTAAGTGAAAAAATATATATATAAATGTGCCAGTGGGATGAGATAATCCCCAAATTTTGTGTTCGCAATGCTTATCAGCATGTTTCCAGAATTTCCTTTAATCTTTAAGTGTCATTTTCTTGATACTATCGAGCTGATCTGCCTTGTTCTTCCTTGTTTCGACATATTTATACATGTTCCCAGAAAGAAATCCTGAAACGAGTGGGATTATCGGGCAGTTTTTTTTCCACTTGGTTTAAGAGAAACAATATTTTAAGACTAAATATGAGGTTGAAACTTTTTTTTTTTGCATTGCCACTCTAAAAGCCTTAAAGTGATAATCCTGCTGATTGATACAGCCCGATTTTAACTTGAGCTAGTCCCTCACAGGTCAGTGTAAAAGGTTTTAAGTTGCTGTTCTAAACACCCGGTCACTGGTAGGTCTTCCCAGGGAGAAAACCTCAGGCGCACAGGAAGTGATGTGTTCCATGTCTCCTTTCTGTCTGGAATAAATAGGCTGGAATAAATTAACCGGTTAGTCATGGCTTAGCAGACAAAGAAGAGAGTGCCACCCACAGAATCTCAAACTTCAAGACATCTCAGCACGGGACCCACTGTTTGACAAGAGATCTTTGGGAAATGCAGTTCAAAAACTAAAAAAAAAATGTAAATATGAAGCCCAGATGTCAGTGGTGATACATCATCTCTCTGCAGCTCCAGCCTAAAGCATCAATTTCGGTGTCAACCTCCAAAACTCGTATTAGTCAAACCCTATTATTTATTTATAGGGAGGCACGTCAGAGATTTATCCACCCTGCTTTCCGGTTTAAAGGCTATCTGTTGGATGTGCACCATGTATTAATAGAGCCGCGGTACAACAGCACACACCCTTTCCGGGTGGGACGGCTGGAGGGTGTGACGCACACTCGACGTGGAGCAGTGAAAGGGGAGATGAAAGGAGTGAGGATAAGAACTGGTCGGATTGATTTAAAAACAAGGTCTTCTTCAAAATAACATCTGACTTAGGAGCTTCTTACCATTGCAAAAGTGTTAATATGTTGGTGCCCTGAAGTATTCATCTGAACACTCAGGTGGAGGTAGTGAGGCTGTCTCTATTTCCACCACTAGATGGCGGTGTTGACTAACCGTTCGCTATAGATGGAAACGACAGAAACGCCACAGTGCACTGAATGTGACAGTGGCTGATGATGTGGAAAAATTGACACTGACGGTTTGGCAGACAGTTTGGTAGAACTTAATCTGTACTTTTATTGAGCAAATGGAAACAGTCCGGTCATTGTGATGATTGATTTAAAGATATAACCGTTAGAAACTGGCGGCGGAAACTGTACACGTTGTGTGCTGTCCTGTTTAGCGACAGGCCGAGAATCGTGATTGCAGACTGATTCATTCCTGTACACTACGTAGGAATTTGTCAGGTGTGTACAAGATTGCATGATTTTGCCCTGAGATAATTACAACACAGTAACACAATAACATATGTCCAGTAATAGGCAAAGAATAGGACACAAAAATATATATATATCAACAAAAACATAACATTAGTGTTCTCAGTGCTGGAATTTACTATACATTTCCCATGTGAGAGGTGGATTTTTTCTGGTATGTTTTGCACTGGATTTCAAGACTTACATTTTATCAAATCGAGTCTTTTAAAGATAATATACACCAAATACTGAAAAAAAAAATGTGCTAGGTTGACCTATTTTAAGGATCTGCTGTGGTATTTTTTTTTTTTTTTCCAACCACATTAACAGCTGGGTAATGAAAAGTGCCCCGATTTGACTTCTAGTGCTGGAAAGGTTGTTTTTCTTTTTTTTTCAAACGTTCATGAATAATTCATAATTCTCATGAAAATTAACATTCAAATTGGGAGGTCAAAGAGCAAGAGGCTTAAAGAGAGGAAAGCCGAGTGCCAACCACCAACCTAGACTTGTGCGGTGACCTTTGTAGCACCTTGCCACTGTCCGATCCATACCGAACAGCTTGCACAGGCACACTATAAAAGGTGGTGAACAAAAGCAAATTACACTGGCAACATTTAAGCAGAAGATATTTCGGTAAATATAAGGTTTCTTGGTAAAATATGCCAGCAGGAGGAAGAAGCAAAACGAGTAGCAGCTTCATGGATATGGCATGCGTGTAAGCTTGCCAAAGAAACGGGAAAGAAAACAGAAAGGCCTTTGGCAACATACTACAATCAAGATGCTTGGATACAACTGCTGAAAGATATTACACATAGTAACGTTAGCACCATATGAAATTCTCAGTCCCTCTCTCCGTCTCTGCGGGGCTTTACATGGACGTGGCTGTGATGAAGACGTAGATCCTGGCCAGGAACGTGGTGAACGTCCCCTGCCTCAACAGTCTCATCTCCACGTCTATAAGGAAGTCTTTGGGCTCGCGTACTTGCCTCTGCAGGTAGACGGCGCCCGTGAAGCTGTTCAGCTTCCGCGTGGTGAAGTAGCCCTCCTCGTTGCCCTTGGTGATGCTGATGACGATGTGGTCGCCGGAGTAGGCGGGGGAAGGGCCAATCCGGAAGATCTGGGCAGGGATGACGATGTTGGTCTGGAAGCTGAGCTGGTAGTACGTGATCCTCAGCGGAGAGTTTTGGCAATCTAAGGAGTTGCTAGGACAGCTGAGCCGCTCACACCGGCTAGAGGGAGAGACAAAAAGCCAAGAGAGAGCGAGGGAGAGGGCTGGTGAGCAAGAAACTGTTTGGATTGGAGCTTGACATGGCTGCTCAAACGGGACTCAACGGGACAGGACAGAAATTTCCTGTGTATGGGTTGGGTCAGATTTGTAGCCTTGGGTTTCAGATGTTACATTTTCCCCTACTTACTTCCACTACTTATTTCAACTTTTACTGGTACTGGATATACGTTCTCTTTTAAGACATGGACTGATGAAGAAATTCATTAAAGTGACTTATTTTAGATTGAATTTTTGAGTGAATTTGACTGATACAGTGGAAAGTTACATTCAGATTTCCATCGTTTTTAATCTGAAGGCAGCAGGTGCTACATAGGCTGTAGTTCTACCTGATGTTGCTCGGGTTGACGCAAGTTGGGCAAACTTTTGTCAGCCATGATTGGGTTTGGTTTCAGATTTTCAGGCCCAATTCAAGGTTCACTTTGGATGCACACAACTTTAGGTGCTACTGTATAGCGGTGCAGAAAAACTATGCACTTCTTTCTGTGCTAGTATATATTTTTCGCAGTGCAATTTTTCTGATAACATCCAGTGGCCTCCAATTTAGCTGAATTTGATCATCCTTTCTACTTTTTTCTAGTCCATTCTTTGTACCTGAACCTCGATTGTAAGCCCCGGTGCTGACAGGTTTGGTTTTTCCTACGGATGTGCACAACCTCCACAGTACATGTCCGTCACATACCGGAATTCACAGCTTGAAGCAGGCCAAGCACAATGTAGTACATCACAAAAATTTGTTCGGTTGTGCCAAAACTGCCTTGAAACTCCATTCAGATGAATCACTACAGGTACTACAGGAGGCATTTTGATCTTAGTGATCCATCCATGGCTGTCAGCTCTCCTTATGAATGATGGATGTCATTCCATGCCAAGCCAGGCCACATCACAGTGAGATTAATAAAATATCTCTTGATAAGTTTGATAAGACACCTCTTGGGGGCTGACTGCAAGGTCTGTGTGCTGTTTCTGCCCAGTGGAGCGCAGAGCGGCGAGCACTACAGAGGCTGCCGCGGGAAGCACAGGCCTGATCAAAGCCATCTGACTTCATCACACCGGTCGATGGGAGTCATGTTCAGTTAGGAGCCAATCTCAATACCTGCCACAGATTCACAGGTTCACAGGAGTTAACAAGGCCCTTCTGGGCAGCACGCCACACTGCAAGGGCATGCACGTTCAGCGGCTCTCACCGGCGTAACACAGGCATCGTCTGCAGAGAGGATCTGCGTAAACTACATCCCCCTGAGTGCAAGCCAATGCTTAAAGGTGCGTTAAAAGTGTGCTGTGCCAAATTAGAGTTCAGTAGACTCAAAAATTATGGAACACAAAAATTATCAGTGGGTCCAGCTATGTTTTTTGACCCTTGGCAATTCAGCATTGTGCATCTATAGGTGCGATTTTTGGGTGAAAACAGTCTTATTTTATTTTATTTACTTATTTCATTATTTGATTTGGTTTGTTGGGATGCACTTTCAAGGTCAAAGTGACTTATGACGACACGTGGTCAGGGACAGAGTGAGACAAGCGCAGGGGCACACTGACACTTGCGGTGCCCTTATATTATTTATATGGTCATTCAATGGTGTCGCTGCTGCTGAAAATACACTCCATCAGAGAGTGTATGAATGACTTTGTAAAGATTTTATAAACTCTAAAAAATTTACAAGAGAGTTACAAGAGCTTCATTTAATAAAAAATACCTGTGTGCTGTCTCATTATTCTGCCAAAGCTGCACAGTATTTCAAGCTGGCCGGCAATTAAAATCTTTATGCAGCTGTCTGACTTTTATAGATTTTAAATGCTCAAAATATGTGTTTACGGCTGCTGCACCTGATTGTGATTGCTTTGATTTTTAGCATGTCAACAATGACACTGTGTCACTGACTACTGAGGTCACCAGAAAGTCTATGGATTAAAAATAAACCAATAATCTAAAAAAATGAATAGGTGAATTGTCATATTGATTAATCTGGGTGCATTCTGAGTCAGCTACAGGCCTAATTTTTACTGCCACACAGCACAGGAAAAAAAAACAAAAAAAAAAAAACATCATATATAAACTGTGGGTTGATGGGATTGCTGATCACACTCAACAATTTGGCACAATTTCAGCTTTCTGACTTTCAAAAATGCCTTTCCATTTCCAGTGACACTCAGCTACACAGGCTGAAAAAGCTTAGTTATCAAGCCAAAAAAAAAAAGCAAATGACAGAGCAGCATTTCAAAAGCGTTTCATGCATGGCTATTTATGGAAATCTCCCATATGTACATATTACATTTCCATATGGACACAGAGGGGGAAAAAAAGAGTCACACAGGAACCAATTGAAGGAGGAAGGAATTTAAGGAATTCTTCAAAAGAGGTAAATAAACTATATGGTCCTAAAATGTGACTCACAGGTCTGACACCTTCTTGTAGTTGGCAGGGCAGTCGAATGACAGACATCTGAAGGCTCCCTGGATGTTATAGCAGTTTTGGCCAGATGAGCAGTTGTGTGTTCCCGTAGTGCACTCGTCAATATCTGGGAAAAACAGCAACAACAACAACAGCAAACATTAATAAAAACTAAAATAAAGGCAAGAGATTTGACCATTAAAACTTTATTTCTTCCTTGTGTTTCTATGATTTCATCCTCCATGCGGTCTTTGTCTGCACAGTTAAAGCTGTAAACATGATTTAAATGTTAAAATCTGCAGTTTTTTTCCCCTCTCCACCACTCTTGAGCTTTTTAAGACACTTTGCCTTTTTTTTTTTTACATGCGTGGAAATCTCTCGAGCAGGAACACTAGACGCAGGCATTTCATAGAACGTAAAGTCCACTAAAAATATTTTATGAAAGTAATAACACTGAAGTCAATGCCCAATTAACTGTGCACTATCCTCTCCGACCTACTTCATCTTAAATTCAACTTGAGTTTGGTTTGGGACTAATTACTGTTGTAAATGTTGGATCGAAATGGTGCGCCGTGTCTTCCTCACAGATTTTAGTTAGTTTTCCTATATACTGAATTTTAAAAAAATGCACATTTGTAGACGTGCTGAGTCTTGGGGGGGAAAAAAAACAATGCAAAGAAATCATTACCAGTGACTTTAATGTTTTAATATGTCTTGTCCAGAGGAAAAACAAAGAAAATAAAACTGTACTTCACTTTGTGATGCTAAATATGAGAAACTGAGAGTATACAGAAGTTACAGACTTTAAAGTGAAGCATGCTGATATCAGTTTTCTTCACTTTATTGTATTGTACATTTGGTATTGTTTCTGTACAGTATAATTACATTGCATTACGTCATTTTGCAGATGCTTTTGTCTAAAGCACCTTACAGTATAGCAAAGTGAACATAGTAATGAAGTTTTTTATGTGTTATTTTTGTTTCATTACATAATTTGTAGGCAACATTCTGTGTGTAAGAGATTTTTAATGAAACTGCAGAGCCCATGAAGACTCACCGGAAGCTACAGCGTCGGCTCATGTGGATCCAACAACAAACAATGAACAATAAACAACTGACTTTGCTTGTATTTCTCTGTTTTATTGTCTTACAGGGAGCCACTCGATAAACTCTGTGACCTTCTTGGCTCCTGCTGCACACTGTCTGTGTTCCTGTTTTATCATTCCCACGTTTGCTCTGTTGTGGTACGTGCCAACAAGACAAACAAAACAAAGACATGTTCACAGTAAAATCCACATCAGGTGTTCTGAGAGATGTCTTGGACTGCAGCATTATTTTCTCTGCCATGTCTGGAGGGTGAATATGAACCTCACCTCTGCACGTGCGTCCATTAGCAGACATGGTGTATCCGTGGGGAGGACAGGCACACTGGTAACTGCCGGCAACGTTGACACACTGGAAGGCGCACAGGTTCCCAATGCTCTGGGCGCACTCATCAATATCTGTCAAAACGACACACACACACACACACACACACACACACACACACACACACACACAAGAATATCATCAGTTTATCATCATCAATCAAGCAGACTGAAGAAACGGTTGCAGTTATGGGGAGAGGGCTGGCAGTGATTAAGAGATGTGCTACATTTTTCACCCCAACAATGCATCTCTCACATCATTCAAACATCACTTCTTACTCATCTGGATTACAGTACAGTCGTGTGGTCAAGTGCATCAAATAAAGACTTGGACAAACTACAGTCGGTGCAGAACAACTCGCTCTGAACTGCAACAGAAGAGCCAACATCATCAGCATGCACGTAAACTTCGGCCTGTAATTGGATTATTTCTCTGCTCTGCTTTATAAGAAATATTTTATCGTCTAATCCAACCTCTGTACCATCAGTTTTCATACAGTAGAAACGGCCATCGCTTTAACACAAGGCAGGCATCAGTGGTTTGTTTTTCACCTCCTGTTTCAAAAACTAATGCAAGGCGGCGGTGCGTTGTGCACAGAGGAATAAGACTGTGGAAGGGTCTGCCATCAGACAGCACACATTTATCAAACAAAACTGTTTTTAAAAAGAGGTTAAAGAAATACTTCACAGCTCAGAGCACCACTGACTCTTCTAAGAGGACATATTCTGCACATAATTTAGCTGATTATATCATATTAAACACGGAACCTTTTGGGTCATTTCATCTCTTTAGTTCACCGTGCACATTGTTTTTAATGACGCTACATTATTTTGAGTGCTACTAAGCCTATAGGTTTTTTACTGACAATATTTTTGATTATTTCTTGATAGATTGTGGGTAGTTGTTGTGATTATTGTTATTGAAAGGCTATTGTAGCTTGATTCTTTTGTTCTTAAGTTTTCATTATTATTATTAGGATGCAATATTTTGTATTGTGATGTAATTTTTACTTGTGTGGACTCCAGGGAGAGCAGTTGCTGGCCTGGCAGTGACTAATGAGGATTCAAGATAAATAAATAAAATAAAAATCAGTCCCATCAGAAACCTGTGCGAGAGCCAAAGGCATGTTTAAATAATGCAATGTGACATTTCCTCTTGATCATTCAGCGAAAATAATGTAAAGGTGTTGCTTTGTGTGTGTGTGTGTGAGTGTGTGTGTGTTTCTTTGTCTGGGAGATGACTGACAGAAGCTACCTCAAGGCCCTGTCACCCAAGACAACATGAAATCTATTACAGATGACAAGAGTCATGATGTTATTGATCTGCCTGTGGCGCTTATGGAAACATGGTGTCATCTCCTCTATCAGTGGAGACTAATATTAAATATTAACTCTCGTGGTCCTTTGATTTCCAGCCCCGGGATGGGATTCATGCCAGAGAGACTTTTCCTGTGTGGTTATTGTTAAACCGGCTCTGCGAAAACCATCCATGTGTTAACCCGAGTACACGGATCATGGAGTGAAAATCAAACCTGACTGAAACTCGTCCTTTGTGTTTCCCACACCGTCTCGCTTTTCTCAATTCCTGCCAACCGGCGCTCAGTTTTACGCCGCCGCCGCCGCCTGCCTGCCTCATCGCCCCCGAGTCGCAGCCGGACGGCAGCGTGCTGAAGCGAGGAGCGCTGCACTGCTCCCTCCTCTTGTCTCGCTCCGGCACATCTCTGCACATCTGTACCGATTCACCACTTTACTCATATACCGGGCCGATATCGAACTTTTTTTGAGTATCGGATATCGACGTGTTCATGTCTTCCCTCTCTGACATGAAGGAGGTTATTCTCCATCTCTTTCTTTTTTAAAAAACATTATTCAACAGTATCTCTCTTATCTTTTTTTTATATTGCATTTGAAATATTCTACTATTCAATCAAGTCATTAAAAAGGCATTTACTCAAGTAATAGCTTTCTTGTTTTTGTTTTTTCTTTGCATAGTGATGTTCACATTTAAAGATATTTAATAATGATAAGTGTGGACAATTGGCAGCTTCAGTTAAAAAAAACAACAACAAAAACTTACTTTTCAAATCATAATCTTTATGGATTATGGATTTTACATAATATTTGCTGTTTCTCCTGTTTGTTTGGTCACATTCTCTTCACATGTTATTTCTATCTGTGCATGCGTATCTGTGTGGATCACATTGCTACAAACAACACTTGCACCTTTTAACACTTGTACACTTTCTTGGTATCCAAAATGCTCTTTACCTTTATTTATTGTATTATTTTGAATTATTGCTTTACTGTCAATCACTCCACTCTGCTTTTTGCGGTCTCTATTCATACCTAGTCTTGATTTACTCAACTTGACTTTGATTTGCCTGCTGCAAATGATGAGATTTCAGTGAAGATACCATTTAGGTTTCATCTCCTCCTCCTATTTTCTCATTAAAGGAAAGGGAAAAGGGCGGCTGCCAGTGTTTTCTGGATGGGAGGAAACTCTCATTTACCTTCACAGGTGTGTCCATCCTCTTTCAAATAGAAGCCTTGGCGGCAGTAGCACTGGTATGAGCCGTAGATGTTGGCACATTCCTGGCTGCAGGGGTTATTGTCACATTCATTCACATCTAAAGAAGGACAAACACAGAGATGAACTCAAATAACTTCATTTTTTGCTCATTTTCATGCAGGTCTTTCCGCGGCTCACAGAACTGGGTTTTAGCAAAGAGCGCCACCTACAGGAACTCAAACTCGATCAACAAAAAAATCCAAGGAGAAAGCAGTCGCAGCACTGGACACACTGTTTCATTAACAGGTGATTTCTGGGAGGTGCGGCGCAGAAACACCAGAGTGATGAGCGTTCAGCGCCCAAGCGGAAAGAAAGTGAAAGCTTCTCACAGATTACCACTTCAATTAAATCTCCAACAAAGGTGTCTGCGGGTGTTTACTGTTATACCGGCCATGAAAGAAGAGACTTGAGTGCCTGGAAAGCACTAACGTGAAAAGCACTAATCAAAATCTAATCATGTTGCTCCGACAAGTCCTTCTAATAAACCCTGATAAATGGAAAGTTTCACCGTTGGCTTGTGAGCAGGAATGTTCGGGGCTTGATTAAGTTCCCTAAATAATGCCTGTGACAAGCCGAGCTTAATGTGAGTCACACTCCTGGTTAGAGGAGCCTCTTCTTCTTCCTCTGCCTCTACACAACCAAAGATAGACTGCCCCTAAACCAGGAAGCCATTATGTATGCATCATCAGACATCCCCTGTATGCCAGAGAATAAATTAATTTCCAACAGAAAACAGTCCTTGCTGATAACAGATACTTGGAAAGGACTCCTACAGCAAACGGCTTGCCATTAAATATCATCTCCCAAGTCTCTACTAAGCAAGCGGTAGCCTTTTGATGCTGCCGCTGTACCAAAAGCGAACATCTGCCCCCCCCCGGAGGGTATTTTGACGGTCCATTTGAACAAAGTGACATTTAACAGACCTTCTTACCTTCACAGTTCTTGCCGTCAAACGCCAGGGAGAAGCCGGCTGTGCAGGAGCAGTGGTAGGAGCCTGGGGTGTTTTCGCAGGTCTGGGAGCACAGGCGTCCGGGATAGCGCCAACACTCGTTCACATCTGTCAGATGAGGAGAAGTCTCTCTATTAGAGGACGGACCACAGACCGGGGCAAAATGACTTTATCACCTTGTCGGCTAATTATACATGCACTAATGTACATCAGTTAAAGAGTACATGCTAAAAAGTTTTTTTTAATTGCTTAAAACAAAATCCAAATACATTTCGCCTCTGGAAAACACCATATTTTGGTGATTTCTGCATTGTATACCACCACTAGGCGTACATCAAAACTCCAATAACACCATCAGTTTTTGAACAAACCCCCCACTCTTCAGATAGTATTTTCACCAAGATAACCGGTAAGTAAGGAAAAGTTAGCACTATGACAAGAAAAAGCAGCACAATTCATACATACTGGCAATTCCCATTACCTTACATGGATATTAAAAAGATAAAATGATAATTGCAATTGAGTAAAACAAGGTAAGAAAGTATTACATGTGCACAAGAGTAAAATAACAGCTCAGTACAGAGTAAAAAACATTTTCATGAGATCAGTGTGTACATAAAAGTGACAAAGTGACACAAAACGAGAGAGAAAAAAGTGAGAAATAAAAGGTAGACGACTTGTTTGAACATTAGCATGCGCAGGGCCCGCGGGCGTCGGCACGTCCAGACGGTGCATCACACATTAGTGTGTCGTCTGAGCATCACCAGCCTGTACTCTGATGACATGTCAGCCTGAGAGTCTATCTGTCCTCCTCACTATCAGGAGCTGGAAGTTTTATTTAAACAAACATTTCTCAGATGCTCCAGTGACAGAAATGACCTGATTGGTTAAATGTCAATGGCCGGAGCCATGGAGAGACTTTCTTTGCACATATGAACTGCAACCAGGATCAATATGAAACCAGTATGAATGACATTTTTTTTCCCCATTCATACAATTAGAAAGCCAGAGCTACTTTGAGCCTGGATTATTATTATATACCAAACCTACTATGAGATTATGCATTTTTGTTAATATACCAGAGGACATGGACATTATGAGCATTATTCTTTGTTTTCTGATGAGGGAACATAGAATGCATGTAGCTAATGTTGTTCACAGACTGTAAGATTACAGAATGAATTATCTGTATATGTTTTTTTGTTGTTGTTGTTGTTGTTGTTTTTTGTTGTTTTTTTAATATCGGGAATATAGGGTTGAAACATGGGGCTATTTTCAGTTTCAGTTTTCAGATGGTCAGCTAAGCTCTAATATAAGCTCTAATTTAGTCTAATGTTACTTGAGCTGCTTTGCATCAGATCGAAAGAGGTGAAAATATCAGATGCAACTGCACTGATAGAACTCGAAAGGTACTGGAAGGCACATAATATCCTAAATATATTTTTATTCATGAGCTAAACATTAAACCTCGGCAAAATAACTCACTTTTTGATGGTATTTTTGTCCAAAAAAAATTATTATCTCAGAGAATTTGCCACCTGTGTTGACACACTTCCACAATTTGTCATGCTACTGCTGCACTCATTTCAACCTTATGTGACAAATTCAAGCGGCTGCTTTCCCAGACAACACAGTGACTGGGAAAAATGTCATTGTAGGTTGGAAATTTTGAGCTCCAAGTTGAAATGTAATATACAGTAAGTGGGAGAAATCCTGTCCTACTTATAATTGCCACTAGGAGGACATGAACATCAACTGTTATTCCCACTGGGCAGGTTATACTCACATTAAATCCAACATGACCTGAATGAGGATTTGACCTGTAAAAAGGCGGTTTGTTGGCCTCCAGAGCAGCGCTGTTTTCCAGAAATATTTTTAGAAGTAAAACCCATCATTATCTGACAGACCTGAGAGAGCTGTACGTACCGGTGCAGACCTGGCGGAGGGCGTCATACTGGTAACCCGTCTGACAGTCACAGCGGTAGCTGCCAGGGAGGTTGTGACAGATCTGGCCCACTCCACAGCGGTGTGTTCCCGTTTGACACTCATCTACGTCTAGACAGACATGTGAGATAAAACACCTCAGTAACAACCCACTCTGAGCCCGAGGGGGTCTTCCTTTAACCCCCCAGCCAACACACACAAACACACGTGCACACACATCTCTTTCTCATGCTTACTGTCTGTGTGTGTGTCTCTCTCTTTCTCTCTCTCTTCCTATCACACAAACTCCCTCTCTCTCTCGTACACACACACCTTTCTTTTGCGTATGAGCAAGGGTCCAATAAAACATGATTGATTTTTATCTCAAATAATGATGAATACCTGTATTATAGGCTACTACTGAATACTAATGCTTAAATTAACAGTGCTATATATAAAATATTTCTAATGGTCTGCACCTTGTCTTTTAGAGAAGCATCTTTGTCTAGCTGGGTGTTCCTTACCTGGTTAGGCTAATCAGCATAGCTTCATAAATACTAGATTTAAATGGCAGGTTACACTATTCACCCAAGTTTTGTTAAAATATTACACCTGAAATATTGCATGTGACCTGCCTCTTGCATCCTTCTTAAGATGCATTATCTTTAATCTTTCTAGAGTTCAAAAACACAATCAGAGGAAGAATGGAATCCACACACCAGCAGGACATCAGCCTGAAAGTGGGACATAAAGGCTAAAATACTAAGTTAAAAAACGAGATAGGGAAGTTAAAAAAGAAATAAATAAATAAACGAATGAATAAAAACAAACCATGCTCAAAAGGCTATCAGTGTTTGCAGTGAACTGAAATGTTACATTTCTTGCTTATTTTTGGTTTGCCTTCTTGTCTTCACCTTGTTTGCTATCTCTGCCTCTTACTTTTCTATATCTGAGCCTGGATGCCCTCACTGGCTGGTGCTGGGACTCGCTCTCCCTGCTGATGATGCACTGAACTGCTGCTACTGTACTCGTTCTATAGTCACCGCACGCAGGATTTTCAATATCTTATATTTCTATCTTGCCACAGTTGCCAAACTCCAGTGTCCGCGCTGCGTTTGAGCAGTAAATCTCACCGACACATTTGGTTCCATCCGAGCTGGAGTGGTAGCCCTTGGTGCACATTATGACCTTCCTCTGGCAGGTATAGGAGCCCACTGTGTTGATACAGTTAAAACCTGGGCTGCATGGCTCGCTTAGGCTCGTGCATTCATTTATGTCTGCAGAGAGAGACAGAGAGAGAGAGAGGGAGAGAGAATGCCAGAAAAAATTTACAATTGCACATGACAGTGATTATGGAGGAAGTAGCTGTGTAATCCTGACTGACAGACCAATCTCAAACATGACAACGTCTATTTTCCTCCAGTAATTTCAACAGAACAATTACGCAGTCAAGTATTTACTCATTTCCATCGCTGGTGCGCAGTACGATCAAATAGATTGCACAATATACTGTAGAGTCAATATTATGTGCATATAGTCATTTAGATCGGGGACAAGATGATGGAAACATCACTTTAAAAACAATTTGAACTTTGAAGTAGTTAAATGACAATTACAAAGGCAGCAACACAGCTGAGTCACATTATGAATGCCAATTAGCACTATGTGTCAGATTTGAAAGAGGTGCGATAATCACCGCTCTCATATGTTATGCAGCTTGAGGCAGCTCACAGAGTTACAAAGGGGCCAGGCAGTGCCAGAAATGCAGGTGCATCAATCACAAAATTTGCAAAATTATCTAATGTGGTGAGAGAAAACAGTCTGGAATAATCATAATATTAGTCAAACAGAGACTGCATCAGCAAAGAGGAGCAGTGAAAGCTGCACCTTGCCAGCAGGGATAGCTGGACACGTACATTTCCAGTCAGGTTTATGCTTGGAGAAAACCAAAGGAAGGCTTCAACCCAGCACAGTGGTGGATATCTAATGATATGAGCAGGCACCTTGTGGAGGTCATTAGGTTAGATGATTGCTCTGTATGACTGTATGTTGACAAAGGAATATGAGGCCAGGAGCATCCAAGGGTGCAAACACCATTCCTTTTATGATGTTTTTATATTGTGAGACAATAATGCCTCTGTACAGACTGCTATACAAATATAAGAGTGGTTTCATGAACACCGAGATGAAGTCAACCTCTGTCATGCCCCGCATCAGAGGATGTAAATGCCACTGAACATTTATGGGAACTCGATTTCTGAAACGGAGCTTGTTTTTCAGGAAGAAAGGTGAAGTATCAACCGCACACAGCTCAAGATGCAAGATGAGGAGGAGTGAGGTTGTTATGATAGGAGAGAGTATAGCCCTAGTCCTTATTAGCCACTTGATATTCATATAATGTTAATCATTTTATCCACTCTCGGTTGCATGACAGTGCTGCTGTTACATTCAGGGCCAGTAGAGGGCAGCGATGACAGTCTCTTACCGATACAGTTGCCATGGGAGTCTTGTGTGAAGCCGGTGAGGCACTTCTGTTTGGGGTTACACAGGAAGGAGCCCTCTGTGTTCTCACACACGGAGCCAACACCACAGTTATGGGTCCGCACCATGCATTCATCAATGTCTGTAGGAAGGGAGAGATTCCACATTTGTGGGATAAACACAACCTGCGTGAAGGGCCAACTTGGAAAAACAGAGCCACCCATGCTGCGATCACTGCCAACGAAATCTCAGAGGGTTAACCAGCTGTCAAGTCTCTCAGATACAAACCACAAAATTATTCACAGAACATATATGAGCGCAGCACAGAGAGTCAGGCCTTACAACGTGTTAATAGCACAGTAGATGGCACTGTGGCTCAAGGACAGAGTAACACGTGAAGCATCACAGAAAACTTTCAGAGTGTCAATGTTTAACTTGAGGAAAAATTGCCGCCATAAAACCATAACTTTCTGTAACTCACTGTAATTAACAGAATTTGAACAGAACTCCTTAAATGACAGTTATTGGATCTCTTGAGCGATGGATGCAGCTTTAAGTGTGAGATTTGCTCTTGCCTCTTTGCAC
Organism: Myripristis jacobus; assembly: GCA_900302555.1. NCBI lineage: Eukaryota > Metazoa > Chordata > Actinopteri > Holocentriformes > Holocentridae > Myripristis > Myripristis jacobus. Next base: position 26,543 of record OMLB01056275.1, read on the forward strand.
CGCGGGCCCCGCTCTCAGGAGCACATTTTATTGGGCCCTCTGAGATTTGTCCCAGGGAGCATAGCGGGAGGTCTTAATTTGGGCTTTTTCATCCAGCCATCATCAGAAGGGTACAATTCCGATGTCAGAGCAAAGATTTCCACTTTCTTTCATGCAACTAATTAGTTTTTCCCTGCTAGCTGGTCGGCTAAATATTACCTTCATTATCTAGCTACATTGATTAGTCCTCCCTGGTGCCAAGTGCTGATGACACAAGTCGCAGAGCTTCAAAGTGCCTTACCACCCACACATGCTGCCGTTCAGGGTGATTATCTTGTCACACATTGAAGCCGGGCATCTGCTATGGCACAAACATCACGACTGGGACCAAAAAGTTAAAACAAACCTTAACACCGCCTCAATCACAGATGAGAATAATGCCTCAGAGCCCTACCCCTCCGCGTTGTCGACACTTTCATTTCACTGGGTGACATTCGCTGTCGGCACCGCTCTGCTGTGGTAAACTGAACACACACTCACCAGCAGCCACCTCCTGATATAGATCCTGAACTGAAAATGATTACCGAAAAAATCTGTAACACTACATTTTCTCTCATTTATACACAGTGCGCCGAGGCTTTGTGTAAATCTTCCTGTTGCTAATGTGCAATGTGCTCTCATCTGCCCAAGGATTGGGAATGAAAATGAGCTGACTAAATATATCCCCGAGGAAGACAGAGAGATTTCTGCTACCGCGCCTCATAGAAAACAAGTGTCTGCAATCAGTCCTACCTAGACACTCCAATAGCCTGATTGTGTTCTGTTATTTGTTATGTAGTGCACTGCGGTCCTGCATTCATGGGCTTCTGGGCTTCAGGAGGTCCTGAGGGGCCATTTAAGGACAAATTATTTTGAGTTTCAAAACCAGAATAGTCCCCGCATGCATGGGCATCCATTACATTGTGCTGCAGTGTGTGCCAGGGGTGTTGAACTTCTGTACAATTGGTTATTTCTGCTGCTGGATCCTCCAACTTCAACTGAATTGCTAAGAAACGGGCAAAACTGAGTATAACAGTCCAGCCCAAACAGGAGCCTTAGCCTCACATGAGGGGCATGTTGGAATATACAGTGACAGTACAGCATGCAGTAAGGTGTAAAATACACAGCAAGTGATGTTTAGGTTTAGCGGTTGCTATGGTTTCGAATGTGGGTTATGGGAGTGTATGAGGAGACTTGTAATGTGATGTGTCCTGTTTCTCCTGTTTCTCTGGTGAGTTATGCTGCTCATACTGAGTCGTGCTTCTGTTTTCATCATCGGCATTTCATCATCACATCGACTTGTTAAGTGAAGTTGGAAATAACTTTCTGTTTATGCTGGCTTCATAATGACATGCATCAGGGATGATGAACTCACCCTCACACACGCCATTTCTCGGCTGGTAGCCTGCAGGACAAGTGACTTGCCGCTCGCATACAAACGAACCCACTGTGTTCACGCAGCGCTCACTGGGACGGCAGCTGTGGGTGTTGGTCACACACTCGTCCACATCTGCACGAGGAGAACAAGAGAGAGTGTGTGTGTCAGAGAGAGAGAGAGAGGGTGAGGGAGACGGACAGAGAGGCGACAATAAGGAGGCGCTGGAGGTGAGACCGACTCCCAGGATTAGTTGATGAACAGAGCCTGCACATAATTTGTCCCATTCGGCCGACTCCTACTTTCCTCCTGTCACCGCGATGGAGCCCAATGAGTCAGCAGCAGATGGGCGCAAGCAAATAAATATGGAGCCAAACGAACAAAGAAAGTCATTCTTACCTCGAGGAGCATGAGGCTAATCAGGAAGTGCCATGTTTTGGCTGTGCTTGCTTAAAAAAACAAAAAACACCAGCCAGTTTGCCGTGTGTACAATACTGTCATAAGTGTGCCTTGCCAAGATACTTATTTTAAATGAAGATTTATTTGGTGGGCAGGGTCGAAACACATTATCCTGACAAACACCTGCCCAAAACGTGTCCAGAAGTGCCACTCACTGGGCCACTCATTATTCCAACCTTGGACAATGGCCACTTTGTAAGCCCTGAGTCAAATTAAAGGAACAGTTCACCCAAATGTAAAAAAAGAGATATCTGCCCTCTTACCCCTTGTGCAAATATATCCATCCAGGTACTGCATGATCTGTGTGATTTGGACATGTTTTCAATTTACCACAATCTTTCCTGTCCTCTGGTTCCCACGATTCATTTGTGGAGCTCAAGCTGTCAGAAATTTACATGCGAAAAACTCAACAGCGACAGCTCTTTCCAAAAACAATGCCACAGATGCCCAACATAACCCACAGCTCTCATGAACGGGGACTTCACTGGGAACTATTTCCTGCCTAAGAACGCCGGCAAACTACATCTATCCGCCCCTAAGACAAATGAATTCATGGTAAAGTGATGGGAGATATGGAAGATGTAACATGGAAGGGATAAGTGGGAAAATATCTTTTTTTCTGGATGTTGGGTAAACTGCTCCCTTGAAAATATCAGATCTTGGCCAACCAAAGTAACACTGTGTTTGTCAGCTTTGTTTGCCTCATCAGTATGGGTTAAACAAAACAAGCAGTGGAAAATCCTTAAACCCTTATCAGTCAAACAGCACTACACCAGGTAAACAGACACTGTTGATTTATGACAGTGCCGAGCTCGTGCCGAGACAGCGGATCATAGCTGCGCTGTGGCTCATCATTATCGAACTGCTGCATTCCCTTATCATGAATCGCAAGGCACATTAACTGGACGTGACGACGGGGCCGGGCTGTGACATTGCGTGCATGTGTGTGTGTGTGTGTGTGTTTATGTTTGTGCGCACATCCGAGTGTGTGGCGGTCATCCAGATTTGAAGATCATGCCTAAATTTGGTGCGCTCCACAGGGAAAACCGGCAAAAAGGTCTTGCAAAAATCTGCATGATGGGAGCCAGCGATGAAAAACAAACAAACAAAAAAAAACAGGGAGCGAGAGAGGCAGATATTCTCCTGTGTTGCCCATGTGTCTATTGGCAAGTCCCTCGCTGAAACTCCTCTCTCAACTTCTGCAACAGAAAATTTGCATGAACTCTGAGCTTTGGAGCACCTTCCCAGAGGGAGCCACGGGACGAAAAACAGTTGATCTGAGCTTTTCAAGTTGTACCTGGTTTCCAAGTGACACCCTGAAGTTCTTTTCCCCCCGGGGTTATTCCCCTTGCAAAACTACACAGGCATCACCTTTCACAGCACGGGACAAAAGCTATTGTACTATGAAAAGCCTCAGTAGAATTGCGGGAAACACATTTGTCTTACACACTACAATTAACTATTTTTCTCTTTTGATGTTGCATAACACCCAGTAGATTCTGCAGGACTCACGCTGTATAATAAGTACAGAGGTGGAGAACACTTGTTTTGGGGCTGCGTGTGTTTCTGTTTGTTCCCAAACCGGGAGACGCTGCTGTCTTCATTGTAGGCAGCACATTTCCAGGGGCATGTAACACTGTGCACTGAGTCCGCCCTATCCTCTGGGCTTAGGGATGGACAGGGCTGTTTCCAAGTAAAGAGTCGCCTTCTCCTTCCACCGCAGGGCTTCGGGGGCCAGCATTATTTCCAGTGCGTCATTCAAGAAAGCAAAAAAAAAAAAAAAAAGTCTATTGCCTCCAGGTCCCCACCTTCCTCGTCTGTTCCCCAGAGGCAGCAGTGTTACACTGTTGTTGGAGATTAAGTGCTGCAATTCACAATGAAAACAAAGAGTCTGCTTTGGAAAATACAAATGGAGAAAGGAGGAAGCAGTTTTGGCAGGATTTCATCAAGAGACCAGACGAGGCCATGCGCGCAGGGGGATGTCTGAGAGGCAGCGCGATTAAGGACAGAGGCAAACGCAGGAAGAAAATGCACCTTTTTTAATCTTTCACACTGGACCCAGCAGACGATCACATTTTCTGGGGAGTTCAAGCCGAGGTTGATGAAGTCAGCCTTGGCTCTCCTGACCATGCTGTGTGTTTGAGGTGGGAAGCTAGGCAGATGCAGGCCCGTGGGACTGAAGTTCAGTCTGTGAGCATTACAAACTCCGAATGTTATTGCTCAATCATCGGTGACATGGGGTCGATTCAGGAGATGTGCCGCTCATAGGGTGCAGATGAGCTCAAGTATATATGTGTCTTTATTTTTGTTTATAGAATAAATGTGAGGGATATTCATGCATAATGAAAAGGGCCATCGCAAAGGGTAATCCTTGAATACCTTTAAGAGTGATAGCATGCAAATATCTCAACAAAACTATAAGACTCTAAGGGAATGTGATGAGAATAGTATCTTGTTATCTTAAACGATAAAAAATACTATTAAGTACAATAAGGTCACCATAAACTCATAATTGAGTACCCCAGATACACTCTAAGTCCCTAGAAGAATATTACGTCAATATTATAGAGATTCTTCCTAAGGGATAATACAATAAAAAGCTAAATGAGAAAGCCCTTTACCCTGAGAGTTAATAGGATCGTGAGGATTTTCTCTAAGTGGGTGGGGCCATATTTCTGGAAAGGATGCGGTCAATCAGACTTAATATCTTTCACAAATTTTTGTGGATAGCAATGATGCTGCTGTCCAAGAATCCCAGCCATGCAAATCTAAAGATTATGTTAGCAATGCAACCATGAGAAGCATAACAGCAGACGAGATGCAGCAGGCCTTGATTGCTATTTACTGCAGGGTCCTGATCCAGGGTTCTCCATATGTAATAATTGGTGTCCTTTTAATTAACTGTGAAAGCTGATCTTCCTGCAGAGCTCTCAGAAAACGCAGATGACACCCACCCCGGCCTGCAACAGTTCGCCTCGTCCTGCTATGAGTGAATCTCAAAGCCGAGCGAAAATGGCAACCACATGCATGGGAGCTGGCAACCACTACGATGTCTGAATTCGAATTCTGTTTCTCTGTCTGGGTGCCTGGGTGTTTAGCTTCATGCATGTGTGTGTGTGTGTGTGTGTGTGCCTGGGAAACTTCATAATATCCATTCACAGTTTGGTGATGAGAGGAAATAATGCCACAGCGCTGCTTAACCCCACACACTTGCTATTTATGTTGTGCATAAAGCCCTCTTTGCACATCCCCTCCTGGTTGACACACCAGGAGGGGAGGGATCTACCTCATTCACACACAAATCTCCAGGGGAGCCACAGCGTGCCCTAGCCTTGAATTCATTCACATCCACACAGCTGAGAACAAAACACAGGGAGAGCTACAGGTGGACCAAATAAAAGCAGCTTTTTTTTTTGCCCCTGTAAAACTGTGAATTGGAATCTCATGCAAACATGACATCGTACTCATCAATCCCTCAGCGTTTGAGGAATTTGTTTGCACGTCCCAAACAAACCACTGATGTTTCAATCGTAACGTGCGTACCATGTAAACATCCAAGGTGTCGATGCTTCCGGGTTCCCATATGCTACAGCGCAGTAACAATCCGAGTGCAATTTGCTTCACAGTCTAGTTACATCTCAGTAAAATGTTGAAATGAA
>OMLB01056283.1:0-19351 GCA_900302555.1 Myripristis jacobus
CCGCCGTAAGCGATACAAGCCTCGATACGCGCTTCGCTAAACACGTCCTGGATTTCTCGACACACGCTCCGAAGCCTCGGCACAGTGCGTCCCATCACTAGTTACACCTAGTTTTAGTTTTATAGTTGACTATAATAACCATGATCCTCACTCAGGGCTTTCTGTGTGTGATAACTTCAATTTAGCTAAAACTCCAGGAGAGTCATCAATTGAACTTATGTGCTCTTTTTTTTTTTGTATGACACTTTTGGTTGTCCAGTAAAATGGCTGCAAAAGAGCAACAGCAACATGGTGTCATACTGGACCAGGATCAGTTCTGCTGTTCAGTCTGTTTGGACCTCCTTAAAGAACCAGTCACTATCCAGTGTGGACACAGTTACTGCAGAGGGTGTATTGAGATTTGTTGGGACCAGGAGGACAAGAAGAAGGGATTTTACAGCTGCCCTCAGTGCAGGGAGAGCTTCACTCCCAGGCCTGTTGTTCGTAAGAACAACATGCTGGCTGAGGTGAGGCTGGAGATGTCACATTAAAAATAGTAGGCTATTTCCACTAGCAGTAACAGTAGTAGTGTTACTTTATCGCTGCATCATTGTATTTTTACATTTAAAAGAGACACAAATTTATTATCACTATGTCACACACCTGATGTATTCCAATTCTTGTCATTGAACAACCTTTTTTATTTCAACTCAGGTTGTGGAGAAGCTGAAGAAGACAGGTGGACGAAAGTGTGCCTGCTATCTGTGCACCATTGAGCGTAAACACCATGATACAGTTTCAGCTGCAGCTGAGAGGGTTGGGAAACGGGTAGGACTAAAATAGTTGATTTCTGATGAACAAGGGAGTTCTCTTAGATAAAATGTATAGTGCAGTCTGTTGGTTTTTGAAGAAGTACCAAATGTTAAGTTGGAAATGCTTTCATAAGTCATTTTATTTGTTTTAGAAGTTCCCAGATTACTCTGAGTTACAAAAAGAAATCTGTTTACAAAAAATATTTGAAGACAGCTCTTTGGGCATGCTGTGACAGACATGTACATTGTGGCATTTATAATGGCAGCAATACAATTAACTCCAGAGAAAGTGCTTCTTCTTGGACCAATCACAGTATCTTCCTCCAGAAACAGCTGGTTGCGAGCCAACAGAAAGTCCAAGAAGGGAGGGTGAATGAGCGGAGCCACACTGTGGACGATCTCAAGGTGTGGCAATGGAACTAGTGTATGATCCCCTTTTTCTGAAGGCTTCACATCTTTAATGAGATGACACATCTCATTAAATGAGTGTTAGTCAGCGTAGTCAGATTATTGTAAAGGATTGAACTGGACTGAAATGTTTCCACAGGGTATTTGCTCACTATTTGCACTTTCAACAATATGGACAAAGGCATTAATGTAGGATTGTACATGTTCTTATGTGTACATATATGCAGTTTTCTGCACTCAAATAAATATGAAGTCGTCGGTGTTGGAGGATCAGCCATCCTTAGCTTACTCTAAATGTAGTTGCGCCATGCAGTCCTTTCAGACCATTCGCTTGGCTCAGGGGTGGGCAACCATGCTCCATAGGGGTCCAGGAGTCTGCAGGTTCTCATTCCAACCAAAAAGTACACCCAGGTGATTGCACTGATTACCTCACCTTCAAGCAGAGAGGAGGAACTAATCAGTGACTACACCTGGGAGAAGTTTTTGATTGGAATGAGAAGCTGCAGACTCTCATCCCTCCATGGCAAATAGTTCTCCATCCTTGGCTTAGATCATTAAAATAGAACCCTGAGTCTTTCTAACCACTAGGTCTTTTTAAAGTAGTGCACTTTGTGAAGCAGCTGCCATGTGTGTTTTTGTCTTGACAGTGTTCTGCCCAGGCTGCAGTGAAGGCCTGTGAGAAGCTGTCTGGACTGATCTCCTCCGTCCAGAGGAGATGCAGTAAGGTGAAGCAGCTGATAAGACTGGATAAGGCTGCAGTCCACCAGGCTGAAGAAATCCTGCTGCAGCTGAAGAGGATCGACACACTGTGGAGCACAGACACCAAACTGGAACAGGTGATTTCATGATGACAATCCCACCCATTTTAGTCAGGTATCTGACACATTTCAGTGTGGTCTGGGCTGATTTTAACTTCTGAAATCAGTATATTAAGAGTTTTGAATAATCACTGTGTTACCTGCAGTGCAGTATAGCTGATCATTTGTATTGTAAAAACCTACTAAATTTAAAATGACATTCCATGGAGATGAATTGAGGTGAATTTCATGGAAACCAAAGCTAGTGTAAACTCACTATGCAAAGCTGCCATCTGCTGACCAAAGATGACATTGCAGCCGTTGATGTGTGTTTTATATAGGTAGAATAAATCTTAACAACAAAATGATTTAGGCTGTTTTAATTTGGAACAAATGGCTGAAAGAGCAGTTTTTGATATCTTGCATTTTGGTCCTTTTTTGTGTTTTTGACTTGTGGATATCTGATGTCAAAATAGAGTGCAGCCACAATGAAATTTAATGTCAAACATTCTAGCACCCTAAAACATCATCGGTCAGCATCATTTTTCCCCATCAGTCCCTTCCAATTAAAGAGCAAAAGCATTTTTGTAGACTTGACTAAATAATAATAAAATAAATAAATAAATAACAGCATCCCTCACGATTTCTGAGCCCTTGCTGGCCTGTTCTTCATTAAACTTGGAGGAATGATGGATTTGGACACAGGAGTTTGGTATTTTGAGCATACACCTAATCTTTTTTTTTTTTTTTACAGCCGCCATTTTGACATGAAATAGCAGAGTAAACACAGGTGTTACTAATGACACCAATTAAGCTCCCATTCCATTTAGGTCTAACAGAGCCTTTCCGGTGAGCCAGCATGCATAACACCAGGATCCAACTCTGTTAAACCAATTTAAAAAATAAAATGAAGCTAAGGCATTGTACGTGCCAAGGTTTTTAAGTTTCTCCACTGCCTTCATATTCTAAAAGGAAAAATGGAATACAGTTGTAACTCCTGTCCTTTGAACTAGTCTTTCAAAAGCTTTTTGAAGGACTCATGTTTGAACTGTCAATTACAGCAACTTGCCACTAATTCATTTGCAGTGATGCTCAAAAAAGATTGCATGCTTCCAGTTACCTGCATTGGGAAATTTCTTACTTTTAGAGCTAAAAAAAACCAAACAAACCCATAACATGATAAAGAAAAGGTCTAATCAATAACTCAACCGAGGTAGAAAAGGAAATGGAAAGAAAAGCATATCAGCCTTTTTGTCCTTTTTATTTCTACTTTTGTCTCTTTGCTCTCTCTTCTTTCTCTCTCCTAACTTTCACAGTCTCTGTCCAGTCCCTGTGAATTTCTACTTCTTCGTTACTTCAGAGATGTGAGTGACTCGGTGTCTGACCTCAGAGACAAACTGGAGAGCATCCTGAAGGACACATGGCCTGGGATCTGTAGCACAGGTAGCGGCCAGAAATACAAATATCCATTCAGAGTAATATAATGGTTTCACACGTGCAGTAGTGTTTAGCAAATCATTTTTTGTTTCTTAATTATAGTTTCTACAGTAGATGTATTGCTGCCACCAGAGCCAACGACCAGGACCGACTTTATACCCTGTAAGTAAATAATTTGTATACTCGTACATTTCACAATTAGACGCTGGTCAGTAGAATGCAGATCTCCATATCTGTCCTTTTTTTGACTCTTGGATACCCTGTTCTGATCAAAACTTTGGAGAGATTACAGCAGATTATATTGTCAAACATTTTTCAGATAAAAAATAAATTGAGGTGTGATTCCAACATAATACAGTACAGTATAGAGGAGATTCCATAAAACGCCCAAGTTTCCACAGTTTAGCTGTTACTTGTTCTCTCTGTAGCTGTTTCACTTTATTACACACATTATACCAGTGGTCTGGAACCTATGGCTCTTTGTTTTAATTTGTTCTCTCTGAAAGCCATGTCTTCTGGCAAAATTCAAAATGACTACCACTAGCACTCGCTTACACTAAAGACCTGCAAAGATTAGGCAAATAGTTGGCTGACTTGTAATGGCAACATCTCTTTTATACTTTTTATTTATTTATATTTACACCCCTGAAGCATCAGGCTGACTTTTGTGTCTGCTGTGTTCTATTGAATTTAAACTTGTCCTAAAAACTCAATACACATGGACTGGATTTTTTTTTTTCACTCACATACAAACATGGCCACAATAAGATTAAAAAACTAGATGTGAGCTAGACAGTGAATAACAAGCGTTCAAGTACCAAAAACATTTTTCAAAGATATTGAATCAAGGTCAAACATCATGCAAAAAATATTGCTCTGATAGGCCCGTCGGTTTTGAGATTAGCTGCATTAAAATAAGGCTGGAGTGAACAAAGATGTCTCATTTTGTTAAAAGCCTGTTGCCTTGCCTCTCCTCGAGTTTCTTCCTCCCCACCTTGACTTGCATCTCACACATGGGTGGGATTAAGACACAAGGAGATGGAATCAAAGATTTACAACTGAGAAATGAGAGACCTGTGATCTCCTGCAGGCTGCTGCCTTGTGGAGGTAATTAGCTGAATGGTAGTAGGTTGACATTAACCCTCCCTCTGATTTCTGCTTTGCTCTTCTTCCAGATTGCTGTCCTCTGACTTTTGATGTGAACTCAGCCCACCGTTACCTCTCTCTGTCCAAGGACAACCGGAGAGTGACGAAGACATTAATTGAGACAGTTTATCCTGTTCACTCAGACAGGTTTATCAGGGTTAGCCAAGTGCTGTGCAGAGAGGGTTTGTCAAGGCGATGTTACTGGGAGGTGAAGTGGGATGTTGCGCGGACTCTGTCTGTAGCGGTGTCATACAAAAACATCAACCGGATGTCAAGAAGCTCAGAATTTGGAAGTAATGCCCAGTCCTGGAGTTTACAGCACTCTCACAATGGTTACTGTTTCCGACACAATAATGCAGAAATCAAAGTGTCAGGCCATTGTTCTTACAAGGTTGGGGTGTACCTGGATTATCAGGCAGGGACTCTAGCTTTTTATGATGTTTCTGACAGGATGACCCTGCTCCACAGAGTCCAGACCACCTTCGCTCAGCCCGTCTATCCTGGACTGGGACTGACATCCTTTGGTGATTGTAGATACCCCAATTCTGCAGAGCTGATGAAGTTATGGTAGCAAAGCAGCTGAATATGTCAAGACTTTAGTACAGTCAGACTGATCAAGAGATGAGGATGTGGTTTTAAGTAGGTGTAGCTTTTTGTGTTTTCAGAAGCTTTTAACCGTGCACAAATTAATTAATTAAATTATTTTTTCCCTGAACTTCTAACATTACATATTTGTAAAATAAATGTCTTAATAAATCAGTAATATATGAATTCTTTTACCAGTTTTCCCTGTCTGATTGTTTGTGTATTGGTAGAATCTCTGGTTGGACAGTGTCAAGTTCACTGGTTGTATGCATTTTATCTGATTTATTTTATGAATGAATTCTTAGTGATATCCTCATCAGAATGTAAAATACCACCTCAGCCTGTGTTTTTTTTTGTTTTTGTGTGTGTTCAGTCAGAAGTTGTAGGTTGTGAACAGATTGTCAAACAGTCATGCCTGGGTGTGTATGCGCGTGTTCAGTGCTGAACATGGAATTCCTTGTCTGACGTGCAAGCATGTTGACAGATTGCCAGGGCAGAGGCAGGCCAGGTAATATGGACACACCTTTCTCGCTACACTGCATGTTACAGCGTGTGTGACAAATAAAGGGAAAGGGGGAGCGAGAAAGGGAGCACATGGAGGCAAGACAGTGAAAAGGCTACGCTAATAGAGCGTCTGAAACATCTTTTCAGTCCTCTTTTCTGTCCCTGGGTGTCTGGTTTGTTTCTTCGTCTGGTGAGTGACTTGGTAAGTAGGTGTCATTCTTTTACTCCCCTCTCATTCATAAATCTGGTGTGATTTGGTGGTGAACATGGGGCATGAAGCCCAAATAGCAGCAAATTACACTGCTCCTGAATAATGTTGCAGCATTTGAGGACAAAGGAATAATAAAGTCAACTGGTAACTGTTTGTTTTCAATAGATTTCATGGATGCTGGAGTCATGACATTCAGTGGCTCAAGGAACCAAGTAAGTGATCAGTTTGGCTAGGTTTTTCCACATGACTGCTGTGACATTCTTAAATTTGATGCACAACTGGGACGTGCCCGGTTTGTGTCACAGGATAAATCTAAGCAATCATGCTTTGTTGTTTTATGTGTTGTGCAGTTTCTGGTGTTCAGTAGTTATTGGATTTCCTGACAGAAAACACATGTGTTTTATTTGCCTTTCACTTAGCAGGCCTGCATGAGTCACACATTCAACACAAACACGCCTTTTTGAGTCAGATTTTATAGTTCATTGTCATCCACTGTATCTGTGTGTATTTTAGGCTGTGTATATTTGCACCAATTAGGAAAAAGAGGGAACATAAGCTGTCCAGGTGAAATAAAGAAACTGAAGGGGGCATTTAAAACAATTAATTAGAATAATAAAATGACAGGGACACAAATGATACATTAACTTTTCAGCTATAGTCTGTAGTGTACATTGAAAATTGTTGTTCCAATGCACTAAATCTGTCTCTCAATGTGAAGCCGTCGCTCCACAAATGACACGGTATCAGCTACTGTTACTGCCAATGACACTATGAATGTGGTTCAACCTGCTTTCTGTAAACACTATACATGTGGTCACAACTCTCTCTCTCTCTCTCTCTCTCTCTCTGCTATACTTTTATGTTTTAGATTATATTTTTATTATTTTTTACATTTATTTATTGCTTTTTTGCTCGCTATTTTGTTTCATTGCAAATTTAACACTGAGACTAGGAAAAGTAGGACAGTGCAGAAAATTAACTTTTTTCAGTAGCTTACATCATCCGTACAAATGTGAGGCCCGAATTATGATCTGTATTTCAGATATCAGTCAGATCTAAATCTATGTTCATGTAACACCTGCCACAAAATCAAAAGCGTGCCAGTCATGCTTTGCTTGTGATGGATGTGGGGCGGTTTCAGCTTTTTGTGTCCTCGGGTGATGTCTCATCCTCCAAGTGCTCTGCTTCTTCGTCACCCAAAATGCAAGTTTCCTATTTAGTTTAAAAATGGTTTTGCTTGTTGTAAAACTGAATTGAACTCTTTGAGATGCTCACATAGAAGGAAAAATCTGAATGTTAGACTCACAAAGGCCTAAAAATTGAATAATTATTGATATGTCTTTCCACTCTGTTAAGTATTGTGGAAATGTCTTCTAAAGCCATTTAGAGGGAGTTCCTGAGGTCCCACAGCCATGTAATATCATAAAAATCATCATAACAAAGCCTGAATTCCTTGTAAAAGGTAAAAGGCAAATGTCCCCCACCCAGAGGTGGAAAATGACTTGACTGTTTCCTATAATCTTATTTATTGATCTGTGGTTCTTGTCATATCTCTGTGAAATCAGTTGCTTGCAGCTACTTATCAACTGACTTCCCCTATATTGATTCATAATTATACCACAAGTCGGTTACAAGTACCTGTGAAAGACTGAACAGGTTTGGTTGGTGCATGTGGGTGTGTTGATGTGTGCATGATGGAGGGAGAGCGAGAGATTAAAACGAAAAGAAACTGAGTTTTTACTCTGTATAGTTTGTGCATGAACAGACATGAGGGTGTGCTCCTTTACTGAGTAAGAGTTAAGATATGTTGTACAAGCAATGGCATGCCAATGGCAAATATTGCTTCCAATAACATATGAAGCGATGCTGATTCATGTTCCGTGCAAAAGCAACATCTACGTTTTTATTGTATCTGTAATTTTTGAAAATATTATTGGTTGTTGACAGCTGCCCCAGATCGCACCAATTAAACTGGCTAGAACAGAGAGAGAGAGAGAGAGAGCAATTATGAATCTGTATAGAAGACAATGATTTCTCAACTATTGATTTTATTGTTTTTCTGATTGCTTAAACACTATTTTTGAAACTATAGGCTGTTTTTGCAAAACTCTACTCACTAACCCCAAAGCCTTATACCCAATCAGCAAAACATTATACATCTCTTGCAAAAGCAAACAATTCTTGCAAAACTCGTCAAACTCTTAAAAATTGTCTTTGGGTCTGTACAGTACACACAATCTTCTGAATAAGCAGATGAAGCAACAACTACAGTGATGGCATTTGAAAAACCTCTTTTTCCTCCTCTTACTGCTTCACCACCGCCTCCTCTTCCTCCACATCCTTCTCTAGTTCTCACCCCTCTTACACTGTCCAATATTTACCTCTATTGTTGTCCAAACCAAATGTTTACTTGTGGCCTGTTTAAAGTGCTCAGGCTCTGATTTTTAAGTGAACTCATTATTTGCATAAAAGTTTTTTTCTCGTGTAAATGTGGAAAGGCAATTGGCAAAATAGTGTTGCAGTACTGACTAGTGTTTAGAGTTTTGTGTGTGTGTTATAAAATCACAAAGTGTAAAGCAGAGAACATGCATTCAATTTGCACACTTGGTAAATGCATTGGCTACAAGGTGTTAATGGTTCAAGAAATGGAGCTTCAAGAATCACTGCTGCTGTTTAAGCATTCAGACAAAACGAACACTTCTCTCCTTTCATGTCTGGTCTCGTATAGTTCAGGAATTAAGAGACCCAGTCAAAACCTGTTACACTTGCGCCATACTCCCACTCTTTCCTGGAAAACATACAGATCTATTGTTCAGGGTGAAAATTATGTCATATGAAACAATCATGCTGTAGGATTCAGATGTGGGGCCTCAGTTAGTCAATCTATAACTTTTGATCTGATCATGTTAAAGAGTGGGGCATTGTCAGGAGATAGATCATATTTTGACTAATGCGTGACAACAGTTTCTTCTGCACTTCCTTCCTGAAACTGGAAACTTTCCACTGCTCCAGATTTGATTAAATGTACCATCTCAAATAGCAATATTTTGGATATTCCTCAAGTAAAAAGCCACAAGAAGTATAAAAATAGAATGGTAGCAAAAGAAAAACAAAAAACAAGGTTAAAAGAGGGCTGCAACTTGTGTGGAAATTTTTGGGTTTTGTTCTTTTTTGATTCCAGACCAATTTTATACTACTTTTATAGGAACATCCAATGCCCGCTACATGTCCATTTTTTGACTGGGAAACCCTCTGCAACACGCCTTTAAACATCCTCAACCTTCAGTTGAACAAGGCTTAATTTGTTGTCATTCACCCCCACCCCCCTTCCACTTAGGTAGCCTACATATCTAATGTGTTGCCATCTAGTCCATTTATCATCATGTCTGTAATTTTATTCTGTGTCTGCTTGAATGGTTGAAGTGCATGAACCATTATACCTTGATCAAAATCAACAAAATATTTTCTCTTTGGCAGGTAGCTAAAATGGCCCAGATTAACAGAACTATTGCCATCTCGCCGACTGTCATTTCCACAGTTCTGGCAAACAACTCCCTCCTGTCATCCACCCACGGGCCTACCTCCATCTCCCACCCTCACACCACCGCTAACACCTCAACACCCAACTTACACAAGGGGACCATTATGGAAAACCCGGCCTCCACAACCGTGGGTGCTCTCATCCTGAGCCTCGTCTTTCTCTTGGGTGTCCCCGGAAACCTCTTCATCATCTGGAGCATCCTGGCGCGGGCCCGCAAGCAGTCCGTCACGACCCTCCTCATCCTCAACCTTGCTTGTGCCGATGGCTCACTCATGGCTATCACTCCCTTTTTCATCATCTACTTGATTCAGCAGAAGTGGATGTTTGGGAAAGTGATGTGCAAGATCCTCTTCTACCTTTGTCTGGCCAACATGTATGCCTCCATACAGCTCATCATGCTGATGAGCCTCCACAGACTTGTGGCGATAGTGTGGCCGCAGCGGGTCAGTGCCATCACCAGCCGGAGGACTGTGTTGCGGGTGCTGGTGTTTGTTTGGGTGGTGGTAATGGCCGCCTCTGTACCTGCTATTGTCTTCAGAGACCAGAAACCGAGGAAAGGCCGCTTGGTGTGCGAGTCATACCACAATCAGCCTGGTGAAGTGAGTGATCAATGATTTTATTGTTACGTGACATACAGTCAGTATCTCAGTATCAGTATCTCTCGATGGATGTAGGGAGAGAGATTATGAATCTTTGTAGAAGACAATGATTTCTCAATTATTGATACTACTGTTTTTTTTCTGGTTGCTTATGCACCAAATCTGAAACTACAGGTAATTTTTTTTTTTTACCAGACTGCACACTAAACACAAAACCTCATCACAAACCAGCAAAATATTTTCCATCTCTTGGAATGGAAAATGTATGGATGTGTATTCCACATAACACACTGTCAGTACAAACAAGGGGAAAAAGATTTATTTTTCTCAATGTCCTGCTCTGTGACACCTCAAACAAAAGCAAAGTAGAAGAAAACAAGACCATTATGCTAGAAAAAGAACAGAAAAAAATAGGCAAAATCTTGCCTTTGTTGTGGGTCCGGCCATAAGCTTTTATCTTACTTCTTCATCTTCTGGTCCTCCTCTTCCTTATCCTCCTCTAATTCTCACCCCTTTTACTTCTGTCCAATATTAGCCTCCATTGTTGTCCAAACCAAATATTTACCTGTGGCCTATTTGTAGAGCCCAAGCTCTGATTTTTAAGTGAACTCGTTATGTGTTGTATTCCTGTAAAGCCCTTTGCGACAAATTTGTAATTTGTGATTCTAGGCTATATAAATGAATAAAATTGAATTATCTAAAAGTGTCAGGGTGGAAAGGAAAAGAAAATTGGCCAAATAGTATAACAATATAGAGACCAGTATTTACAGTTTGTAAGTGTGTTATAAAGTTAGTGTGTAAAACAGAACGTGAATTCAGTTTGGCACATTTGGTCAATGTGTTGGCTACAAGCTACAAGAATCACTTGGTGTTTAAGCATTCAGAAGAAAAACTGTAAGAAACTGGAGGGTTTGCTGGAGGGTCTTAGCATGGAGACAGTTCCAAATGAGAGAGACAAGTCCAACCCCAACTGAATCCAGCTGTGGCAGCACCCTGCATCCATGTGGTGTCATATTTCAGGTATACAAGTTTACCACATACCACAACTTCAACTCTGCTGTCCAAGTAGGTTGCACTCACATTGTTATGATCAGAAAATTGGATGTTAAATCTATAATGCAATGAACTTTTGACTGGCTTCCTCTGGCAATGGGGCATAAATACAATCAATGGCTCTCACTGTAACTGGTAACTGCTGGTAGATGTAAAATGCATTGCTACTCATGTGCCAACAGACTTGCTCACTATCCTGCAAATTGCAGAGCTTTGCTGGGTGGTGGATCATATTAAGAAGAGCAAAAATGTTGCAAGTCAGGCAATTTGTGCGTCATCCATGTAGGAGTGTGTTACTTCTTGTTGGAAACTTGTATGCCTGATAAATCTGCCGCCATGTGAATATAGGGTTAAACCTTAAAGAATTTGAGAACTCTCCAATTTGGAGGACTTTGTTTGCAGAGATACATGCCCATGGATTTTACATCTGTTGGATTTTGTATCACAAAGATGGTTTAAAGTTCCACAAGGTGAAATGTTTGTGTTTTAAAAAACAAAACAAACAACAAAATAGATGATCCAAAGCAGTCATCAATATTCTCTTTAGTTTGTAATAAATATTACCCATAGTGGGCTCCTAGATGTGTTCCCATCTTGCTGGTTGACCTTTTTAACCCCAATGGCTGTGGATACACTCATCCTGATTGGTATAAGGAACATCTTCAGGCTTAGTTCCAGAAAGCCCAACACTGAAGATGGTCCTCAATAAGCTTTCTGGAGCTGCACCCTCATCCTGAGTCTTTCTGAAATCACAAACTGGGGTTGCGATAGAGAAAAGTGTGAGATGTGAAGAAGTTCTACACACACTTAAGTGTTTTAATACCCCCTTTAGGTGTGTTCAGACAAAGTGTGAAGTGAGTTTTTAACACGGCATAATTACATACGAATTCAAGTAATATCAAGAGTTGACCTTGATTTTAACCTTACTTAAATACCACAACCTGGATGACTGCGAATCTCCACAGACAATTGCATACAAAGTCAATGCCCTTAACCCATTGTGGTTTGTTTGGATGTGCACATGATCTTTGTTTGAATAGATAAGTGTCCCATCTGCTCTAAAACTGAAATGCCATAGATTTGTTTTATCTGGCTACATGAAAGGCGAGCGCTCTTAAATCAGAACTAGAAGGACCAACGTCTGTCCCTTTGGTATTCTTTCAGCATATGACAATACCTAATTGCCTATTTGTTTGTCATTCCTAAAAATATACTTGTTATCTTATCTGCACAGGTGGTCCTGCAGTACACGATGGAGCTAGTGATTGGATTTTTAATTCCCTACAGCGTGATTGTGTGCAGTTACATCTGCATCTTGCGGCGGATCAGACAGACCAAGTTCCGACGTCGGATCCGCAGCGAGAAGCTCATCCTGGCCATCGTGGTGACCTTCTGCCTCTTTTGGCTGCCCTATCACGTCATCAACATGGTTCAAGTATGCAGCCTGTCATATCTGTACAAAGAAGAAAAACTGACTATAACATTTTGTAGATACAAAACCTGGATGCTGTACAGGGTGTCCATAAAGTCTCTTTACAATTTAACAAATTTATTACAAAAGCAAATGAATAGACAAATCTGTGGAAATTCTTACAAAATGAGTAGATATTGAAGTTTGGTTTTTTTTTGCCTCATTTAATACACCTCTATATGGGCACCATTAGTTGCACGAAGCACATCACGACAGTACTCGATTTCTTGCCATGTTTGCTGTAGCACAACCTCATCAATGGTGGCAATGGCATCAGTGATCTTTTGCTTCAGGTCGTTGATGTCCCGTATCTTTGTTCGATACATGATATCTTTAACATAACCCTGTAGTTTTGCTGAGTCTGTGTATCCGATTTTGTTTCAATAAACCACGATACACATTGTGCCTTTTTCTTGAGGAGTTTTTTTAGGGGTTTATTTAACAGAACCTATTTCATCAACAAGGGTACCTGAAATACACAAATGCAATGTGTTTTAAAAAAAAACTTTGATAACCACGGAGTACATAGAACAAATCTGATTAACATATCTCATCAATTGCTTTTGTAATAGATTTTTTTAATTGTAAAGAGATTTTGTGGACACCCTGTAGTTCAGTTAGTGGTGAATATCTGCAATCAAATTTAGTTATTTATAGCATTAAGCTCTACTGATTAGTTTTGAAAATGGAGGGATTGTCATTATATGTTGTAAAATCCTTACCCCCGCATGATTAGCAAAATAGTTTGGTGGAATGTAAAATGTGGGTAAACTGTAGATAATGGGCCAAACAGTCAAAATCACTGCATCCATATAACTTTGTTCATGACATCCATAAGTATAACAAATTCATTTCAGCGCAAACAACAAACCCACATTTTTAAGGGCTTTGGCCTTCTTTACTTCCTTGTGCATCTCTATCATTCACAGCACAGCGACTGACAATCCTTTCCATGTTTTTCCCCATTACACACACTGAATGTCTATATTGTTCACGACTGTGATTGTAGGACCTTGAATGTTTTTTTTTTTTTTTTTATTTTTTTTTTTTTTTATTCGGCGATGTATTCATTAAAATCGTTCTTTTTTGAATCAGGGGGTGGGTGTTTGGCTGTGGAGGGGGCTCAGCTGAATTCTCCTGGAGCTGAAGAGCAGTGTCGTGACATTCAGGTTGTCGTTTTTACTACCAGTGCCCCAGACCTCTTTCATTCTCCGCCCGGCGGAGAGCTCTTTTGGCCATTGGTGAAGGAAAGGTCAGATTCCACATGCAGCCAAGCATTCACCTTCACCACTTGCATGCGGCCTAGCGAGATTAAGTCTTTGTGTCAGGTTCATCTCTCTTACAATGGAGCCAAACAAACAGAAGAAAAGAGACTGAGTGTGTGTGTGTGCACGTTTAGGTGTGTGCGTTTGTATGTGTGTCTGTAAAAGACGTTGGCGCAACCATTTTAACAGGATGACTGTGTTTGAATTAGATGTTCTAGCCCTCTGCTTGCTAAATGGATTTCTGAAGTGGCTGTAGTTGGGGGCTTTCAATCGGATGCAACCTTGAGTCCTTTTTTATGTGAGCTCTGTAGGATTTAAGTGCCGGTATAACATGAGCACGACTGAATGCATACTCCTCATTTTTTGAAATTGAAAAATCTCCAAAGGCTCTCCCCATTGTGCAGGCAATTAATGGAATGCTGGCAGCGAGGTTCAGGTGCTTAAAAGTTGTATTTTTTCTGTCTCTCTCTCTCTTTTTAATGACTAATAAAGGATAATCATCATAGAAAAAAAACATCTTAATGCTGTAGGCTCCCTCTTTATGCGCAATGATGTATAATGCATGCTTTGAAATGAAACGGCAGCGGCCTTCGACCATTCCATCTCCAAACCTCAGTGTATTTGTTTTGCATGCCGCGGTGAGGGTTTTGCATAACAATGGAGAGTGTTCCCATTTACAAATGCTTGCCTATTAATTTGATCTTTACATTTTTAAAGTTTGTCCATCAGGCCGCCAAACAATGGGCCCCCCAGTCGCTGTTTGGCGTAAGTGATTAGAAACTTGGCTAATTGCCTCTCTGAAGAGTTCTGCCGTTTCTTTTTAGCCTCCTCACTCTTCATCAGTGTGCTTCCACCACTTTTAACATTGAAACAGATGAATGAACCTGACGCCATCTCCTCATCGCTTCGCGAAACAAACTATGAAGTTTATTTCAAGTCCATTTTTAGACCACCTTTAACATTTATAACATTGGCAGTGGACTAAATCTGACAATGTATGCATGAACGTGTGGTCTTAAAACGTCCTTGATTTTTTTTTTAATGGAATTGATCGGCTCTCTACACAACTGCAACAGAATGGACTTAGAAATGGAAAGGGCTTCCAGATTGTAATGCAGCAAATGAAAGGCAGAATGAGAGGAATTTGTTGTTGCAGTTTGTAAACACAACAGTCAAAGTTGGCCCCGCCTCCCTGGCTAAACTAACCGCCACCCAGCATCTAGCTGTTCAGCAGAAATCTGGCGTCTTGCCTCACTATATTTCCTTTTTCCATGATCCGCTTCCGCAAATTCCACAGCCTCTTATTGGATGTCATGCTGTCAGTCTGGCAACATGTGCTGTAATTGACTGGGAGCTACACACCCACTGTCCAAAGGTTGACACCCAGAAAAGTCCTGAGCTCAGCAAAACAGGAAAATCCAGGCAGAGGGCAGGGTCTCTGCAGATACACACACCAATACACACTTCTAGTGGCTCACAAGTGGATTGAGATGAAAGATTTTTGTATGATTGTTTTTTGAGGAAAGTCCTACTCATTCTGCCTTTTAACAATCTTTCTGATGACTCGTTCAGGCTGAGCTTCCTATGCCGCTATGTTTTGATCCAGTGAGAAACTAATGGGGTGTGTCTTTAGTCAGCCTACTAAGGGAGCAGTTTTAGAATGTGCTGCTTCTTTGTGTGAACAGAGAGAGACCCTGCAAACATTTTAACTTTGAACAACAACCTGTGTAAATGTATAACCAAAATGGTAGCTGGACTGAAAAAAGGACTTTAGTCTATATGTGATTTGTATTTATACAGTGCCATAATGTACTGCCATTCATGAAATATTCGCTGGGTTCATATATGATAAGATGGCTGCACTGACCAACCAGAAAGACAAAACGAGAGGATTTGAGATTTAACCCTTTGTGGTCAAGAACTGATCTTCTGTTAGCTGTTTGCAGTGTTAAAATCATATTCCATATTCTTTCATACTGTTTGAAAAAAGATGAAACTCACTCACTCTGGACTTTAGTCATCAGGTTACTTGCCACATACAGGCAGTTATCTTATTTCTCCAATGCCATGTAAATGACACAGCTGAGAGGAATCAAGACAAATCAGAGAGAAATCGGGTTAAGGTGCCTAAACTTCTCCCGGAGAAACCCCATTTTGTGCCACATGCACACTCAGATTTCTGAATGTCTTCCATTTGCGGGAATAAGGAGACTAATGGCATAAATACTACAATAAACACATACTACACAATGCTTGGTAGAGTAAGTAAGTAACTGAGGAAGTAACTTTCTGTTTGCTCATTGAAGACGAGTCAACCTTGTCACCCCGTCAGCTGCCAGTATAAGTGGAGGGAACGTAAGAGCTGGGGGGTATATTTAGTATATATGTATATGGGGCCAGGTAACACATGCAAACGTGTTACCTGGTTTCCTGCCATAATCCAGTTCCTCACAATAATCTGGTTTCTTGTGTTCATGGAAACATGATAACTGTATCTAACCAAGCATCCAAATGGTATTATCTCAAAACATTAACACATGGTGTGGTGGCTCATCCTCATTGTTTTATCCACCAAAGAGCTGTGCTAGTCAGGGTTGCTTGCTGGGTGTTAATATGGGCTAGCCTGGTTGTGGCTCCACTCTGGCCAGCTGGGCCTCAGGCACGGGAAAAACAGGACCAAATGCCCACCAGTCTCATTCCACTGCCCACTTTGTTCAGTGGCACTTTATTCTTTCACTCTTGGAACACTTCCAGAAGCTTTTTTTCTTTTTCTTTTTTTTTTTAACTTTTGCCCTTAAGTCCATTTCTCTTTGACTGTGCTTTGACAATGCAGGGAAACGTACAAGTGAATCTTGGTAAACACAGATGATGTGGTTCCACAGTTTAAAAGCTTCAGATAACACTGGCAGACAGAACTTGAGGCTGTTTGTGCGATGGAAGGGAAAACTCGTTTAAAAACTGACAGCACTGCATCTGATAGTGTGTGTGTGTGTGTGTGTGTGTGTGTGTGTGTGTGTGTGTGTGTGCGCGCGCGCGCGCGTGTGAGCAAACCTGTTTCTGCATGTGTGTGTGTTTTGCGTTGCTTTTGGCAAGTTATTCATTTGTGTATTTTTTTCCTCCTCTCTCTGTTTGGTTATCTTTTGAGTTAGTCAGCTCGGAGCTGGTGTCTACCTTCGGGGATGCGCGTAGCATGCATTTCTGAGTATTTTCACCTGAGGCTGCACTTGTTAGAGTCTGTGGATAAATGTATATACATTATTTATACAAATTCATGGCGAGTGAAAGCAGGTTTAACACACTTACAGACAGGAGGCCAGGCGCTGCAAGCCAAGCTGCGAGTGAGGATTCCAACGCTGTGCGCCGGGGATCGAGCTGGCCGCTTGCCCGGCTGTGACCGGCATCCTTAATGCTGCACCAGAAGACCGCTAACATTATCATCATCGCCTCAGCAATCATACAATCCTTCATATCGTCTGCTTGGTGGGAAAAAAAAAATATTGCGAGTAGATGGTCTAATGTTCCGGATTTTATGGTGCCTGTACAGAAAACAAAAAGACATTTTAAAGACTTGCTGGACACAATTGCTTGATGTTGTAAAGATTGCTGCACCTTTTAGATATGTTGAAAATCTAAAATACTGAAAGCCTGCAGCGCATACAAGATTACAGCAAGAAAGTCAGCATTTCTGGCTTTGATTCTATCAGGTGAAAAATGTTGTCAAACTGCTGCCCAACAGTCATAGATTCCCAATATTGTTAGACTTATAGCAGAGGCTTTGTCTACCATTTTAGAAGGGCAAAATCCACATTCATCCCAGAGCAGAAAAAGGACAACAGCTGTATTTGGTGCTGTGGTTTGAAGCTGTGCTTATCAGTGTCTTTTGTTTACTGTTAAAATACAAGAAGGTTATGAAAATTATTCATCATCTCATTTCGCTGATGATTGAACCTCAAACATTTCAGATTCAGTAGCAAAGGTCTTTCAGATGACTCATCAACCATCATGTGTTTTGCCCTCTTGCCAGCAATCACTGTGTTATAGTATGAGTGAAGTGGATGATGAGTTTTTATTGACACTGAAGTTGAGGTTGGGGGGTCAGGCAAGTGGAGAGTTGAGAGCGCGGGAAGTTACACTTTTAGACTTATCATTAAAAAGATTTCAATAAAGGACAATTGAGGACTTATAACTTATTCAACTTGATGACCCACTTATGGGTCGGTAGTTTTCTGTTTTTAAACACACGAAACAACACACTTGAAATTAATTTGTTCTTCCTAAGGGCAGCTATTGTAAAGATTGTTATAAAAGCACAGAGGTTTGATCAAGGGTGTAGGTTTCACTTTGGCGGGATGGACACAGCTCTCTGGCCTCCTAGTTCAGTTCAGTTCACAGCTTCGCATGGCCAAAGAGGAGCACATTGTGATTTTAGCAAGAAGGGAAGAAACATTTAAAGTAGGGAAGGGGGGTGTGGGAGGCAATAACAAGATTTGAAACCCCATCCCCAGTGATTGTTATGCCCCTGAATTGCCTGTGACATCTAAATGTCAAGCTGCCATGCCCACAGATTTACACTAAAATCATGAAT
Organism: Myripristis jacobus; assembly: GCA_900302555.1. Taxonomy (NCBI): domain Eukaryota; kingdom Metazoa; phylum Chordata; class Actinopteri; order Holocentriformes; family Holocentridae; genus Myripristis; species Myripristis jacobus. The sequence continues at coordinate 18,394 of OMLB01056283.1, forward strand.
TATCAGCAAATAAAAATGTTAATACTATTTCTTATTCATTCCTAAAATATTTAAGTTAACTGCATTATACACACACACACACACACACACACACACACACACACACACACACACACATATATATACAGTGGTATGAAAAAGTTTGGGCACCCCTCTGAGATTTTGTGATAATTTGCTCTACCTTTATAAGAGAAGATCACAGTAACAAGATTTGTTTTCCTACAGAGATGTAGATATTTGAGTGTTTTCCAGACCGAAATTCTTAGAGTAGCATTACATAGTTTTATTATAATTCATTCATTTCAAGACCTGTAGGAATTTATAGCTGACAGGTTGCAGCACAAAATTGCTTTGATTAGCTCGTTAAACCTTCTATTACAAAGACAGGTGGAACCAATCATGAAAAAGGCTGTTTAACATAGGTCATTTCTGGCTGTGCTTGAGTGGCAACATGGGGGCCTTTAAACAACCCTCAGCTGACCTAAAAACTAAGATAATTCATTATTATGAATTAGGAGAAGGGTACAAGAAATTATCTGGAAGGTTTGGACTGTCTGTCTCCACAGTCAGAAATGTAGTGCAGAAATGGAAGGCCACAGGAACAGTCCTTGTGAAGGACAGATGTGGAAGACTGAAAAAAATACAGGAAAGGCACAGGTGAAGGATGGTTAGAATGGTCACAGACAAGCCACAGACCACCTCCAGAGAACAACAAGAACATCTGGCTGCTGATGGTGTAGTTGTTCATCGTTCCACAATCCAGCATACTTTGCACCAGGAAAAGCTCACTGGAAGGGTGATGCGCAAAAAGCCTTTCCTGAGTGTTCGTCACAAGAAGAGTCGCATGAGGTATGCAAAAGCACATCTGGACAAGCCAGACGCATTTTGGAAAAAAATACCGTGGTCAGATGAGACTAAGATAGAGTTATTTGGTCAGAACAAGAGGAGGTATGCATGG
>OMLB01056289.1:14206-35905 GCA_900302555.1 Myripristis jacobus
GCGGTGCAGAGGGAAAAAAAAAAAAAAAAAAAAAGTAACACTAGTATGCCATGTTAAAGCCCTGTGCTGATATTTCCCTTTAAGCATCCAGTCAGTGGCCCTACATCAACACTCCCAACCTTGATGAGAGAACAGGCTGGGATCCTGGCTGCTCTGTCCTCTTTGGGGCACAGTTAATGTGTGGAAAGACTGAGAGGGATAAATTGCTTTGATAATCTATGTCTTTCATTACTACTGAGGTCAGAGCACATTAAAACATGCATTCCACTTAGAGCCAACTGGCAGCTGCACTACCACTTCCACTCCCCCCTCTAAACTGCAAGAGGACATAAGTCACATTAAAAATTTCACAGACAATGTTTACATGTCATGTGGTCCATATCCAGCGTCACATAGCTTTTATTTCACTTAATGGTATTATATTGAGTATAATGCCAAAGGAAAATCCCCTTGAACCGGGCACTTGTTTCTGCGTGGTCCAGATTTGTAATCTTGCTGTTTTGCATAAAGCTTCAACTCTTTCCCACTGGAGTCTTTCCAGGAGTCAGAATTGAGACCACAGATTAGGATTACAGACAGGAAAAAGGAAATGTAGCATATTCATGATATAAAATTTCATTTTTTTTAAACATACATATATCTGCATGCATTTAGGTGGCCCAACATGACCCGTAACTCCTACAGGACATTACAGAGACCAACACATGGAACTACTACAATACAGTGTACTATTTGTTGGGATGCAAAAGTATTTTCACAAGAGCAATAATTGCACTTGTCTAAAAACTTGGAACAGATCAAATATAGCTTATCATACGGAAGTATACTGCGCAGATGATTAGGCCAATTTAAATATTCTGTGCACATTTACTCTGCTGTGTGTGCACAGTGATTTTTGTGATGACTAAAACCTGAAAACAGTATTGCCTCCCTCCAATGCAGCTTAATAATGATCAATATCTATTCTATTTGCAGTCTCTTTGCAAATTCAGGTCATGAACACAGAAAACGAGATAGAAATCAGTGTACCATTATTAACCACATGGCTTGTTATGAGCTCTTTTAAACTTTGTGTTCTGCCTAGGAATCATCTAAGGCTGTTGGGATTGGGGAAAATACAACTTCTAAAGTAAAGTTTCTTAGCTTCTCAATTCGGCTGCTGTCACTCTCCTTACTGACTCAGCTGCTTTGGGTGAGCTGTGAGATGTTGACTCAAGCAGAACGAGATGCAATTGAAAAAAGTCCAATTTCTGCTCATCTGGGTCCTCCAGCCACCAAGTGTGTGATCAAGTGAAAAACGTACAACTCCCAAACATGTTTTCTGTCACCTGACCTCAGAGGTTGTCACTGAGATGGATATCACTGCAATCCAGCGAGCCAGTTTCTTGGCTTTCTCGGGTCAAAAGTGTGGTTGCACAGGAAAAGTCTAAACCATCTAAACCTCTAAAAGTGGCAAGCTCAGAGGTTACTGCGACACAGACCCAACCACACAGCAAATTTAACGCTGGAGCTCCGCTGGATTCCCTTACCACCACAACTTTGGAAGTAAAAGAGATTTCCACAACTGCAAGGCATAAATGGGCCATAAAAGATTATAAAAAAAAATACTGCCACAGCAGGACAGGATGTTACCAGACTGCAATTTGCTAGAGGATCATCTTGTCATCACATCGACCAAAACCAGTTATTTCAAAGCTACTGTTGTTCATGGTGCAAATAGTACAAATATTGCTGTCACTGTGAACCAGCTGGCAAGCTGTGACCTCACCAGGCGAGTTATTGAATTTGTCCATTCGAGTTAAGTGAACCATCAAATATATTTGCAGGCAGAAAAATGCAATTATAGTAAAATACACTAAAACAATATTAAAACAAGGCACTGATGGTAAATTTGACAAAAGTAAAGATTGAGAAGAACAAATAAGAGGGAAAAAATTGCATTTCTTTAAAGCTTTTTTCCTTGACTGAAAACATGCAGCCCAACAGGGTGAAGAATGAGAGAAGAATGCAGGTTTGTTTTTTGTTTTTTTAGTGTGTATACAGAATAATTACATGTTGCTCATGCTCCTCCCAGGAATTTCATTGGGATAAGATGCCAATTTGATGCCTCACCTTTGATAATGTTGATGTTTTAAGAAAGAAATTTTAATCTTTGTCTATTGCAAGAGAACCCACTTGCTGCTAATTAAGGGACTGTCTAAAAAGTACCTGCATGAGAAAATGAAAAAAAAAAAAATCAAGGAGTTGGAGTTCAAGGTGTTTGACACATGGATCTACTTCTGGCATATGCACATGACACTTGATTGCCATTTTATACTTATAAGCTTTTTTTTTTTTTTTTTTTGCTTGAATCCATTTTTGTTTTCTTGTGTGGGCCTGTACTGTACGCCTGACAACAATGCAAAACAACTTTTTAACAGCATCCCACATTATTGCTGGCTAATATAAAAGTTTACAGCAGTTTGAATGCATTTTAGGAATTTTGTTGAGTTTTTGTCCAGTTGTACTAGACCTGGGACTCTGAACCTGTCAGTGCCAAAAACAAGCACTTTTAATGGGCATAATTTGTTGAAATTAAAAAATAGCTGTAAAAATAGGGCCCAGATTGAAAAACACTGGATTTATTCATTAAATGTATACTGTATTAACCTGCTCCCTGGCATGGACCTGATCCCTCATTGGGGAGCAAGGACTTGTAGTAGGCCCTTATACAGCCTGTAGGCATTGTAGAGATGCAAGACAGATCCAAGAGGGTGGAACGGGAAAAAAAAGTGCAATAACAACTACAAATAGCAAGCTAGCAGGCTGCTAATATTTCAGAACCATGGTCGCACAAACCACACATGAATACAATAATAGCAACACAAGCAGCAACAGCACAAATGCTGAAACTGTCCGGCTATAGCCAGCAGGTAAAAGCCTCTGTCATCACAAACAATGAACATGAACCAACCTACCGATGAAGTGTTAATCCAGCGGCTGCCACAGTTTGAATCCACATCCTATCCAGCGAAAAGGTCATGAAATCCAAATGGTAGTTAACATAACTACACTATATGGACAAAAGCACTGGGACACACCTCTTAATCATTGAATTCAGGTGTTTCATTCAGTCCCATTGCCACGGGTGTATAAAATCAAGCAGCTAGCCATGCAGTCTGCCTTTACAGACATTTGTGAAAGAATGGCTCATTCTAAAGTGCCTACTGAATCTGAATGTCGGACTATAATAGTAATTTAACAGGATGCCACTGTTGCAATGAGTCTGTGAGTTTGTGAGATTTCTTCCCTCCTAGATATTCCACCATCAACTGTTAGTGGTATTATTGCAAAGTGGAAGTGTTGAGGAACCACAGCAACTCAGCCAACATGCAGCAGACCACATAAAGTTACAGAGCGGGGTTGCTGAGTGCTGAGGCACATAGTGCGTAAAAGTGGCCAACGCTCTGCTGACTCAGCAGAGCGTACTATTGTTATGAAAAACTTAGAGGAAAACGGATAAATAAAGCAGAGGGGTGTCTAGCTTTTTAAAAAGTCGCGCTAGCCAAGACTGTCACTGGTGGGGCCCTACTAGGGGGGTGCTATACAATCAAGAAAATTGCAAACAGACCACAGTGTCCCTGCTGGTGCTGTTTACTTTGTATGACCAAACCCCCCTTGGCGATGGTTGGGGGCTCGTCTTTGCTCTGCAGACGACATGGACACAAATTTGACATTTTTACTTTTTGTCACAATCAAGACACAAACTTCTATTCAAACATATTCAACTAAACAGCACAGTGCATTTACAGTGAGGTAGACTGGGCTCCCCTTTGTGACAGGAAAGAACCAGAAACCCACCCACCCTCAGAGATCCCACAGATTCACAATCACAATCATCAGTGATTAGATGTGTCAGAATTTTCTCTGACGAAATAAAGACAATACTGAAATAATTGCCTTTGGTCTCCAAGAAGAAAGCCTGAGAGTTCGCGCTCACCTTGACTCCCTGTCTTTGAAAACTAAAAATAAATCCATAAATCTTGGTATAATTAGGGTCTCAGATCTAAATTGTACTGGCCACATCAAGCTGATTACAAAATCAGCCTATTATGCTAAAACCATACACAGAATTAGACGATTCATGTCCAAACAAAACTTAGAAAAACTTATGCATTCAATAATCTCCAGTAGATTTACCTGCACTGGCACTGTGTCTGTCTCTCCAAAAACTGCTGCTTATCTATAAATCACTCAGTAGTTTAAGGTCAAAATACATCTCTGACTTGCTTTGATAAAATGAGCCCTTTAGAGTCAAGAGAGTTCATATTATCATATTATGACCTGAGATGTCTAGAGTCTAGACATCTCAGGTCGCCTGAGGCCGGCCAGCTAACTCTTCCCAGAATAAAAAACAAAACAAGGTGAAGCAGTGTTTAGATTTTATGCTACACATAGTTGGAACAAACTTCTAGAGGAGCAAGCACTTCCAAAAGCCTGACTATGTTTAAATCCACTGACTTTGATGACATTTTGTGTAGTTTATCATTTATCAGCTATTTTATTTTTCATTCCGTTCATTTGCTTCTCGCTAAATGCATTTTATACATTATGTAAAGCATTTTTCATTGGGTATGAAATGTATTATACAAATAAACTTGCTTAACTCGGTACGCCAGGGTCATTTTCCATGCACTGAGTCAGCCAAGGACAAGGGAGCAAATCTGGGGATTGGGACTGGAAAAAAAGGGGATGCATGGTTACCCTAATGTCATCTCCTTTTGAAAATAAACACACTTGTTTACACACTTGTTTACAATTGGCCTGCAGCTCACCAATCCTTTGTGACTCATGGCTTCAGCTTCACCTTGTGTACCATCAAGATTTAATACTCTCTCCGCACTGAGAGATAAGCTACCACAGCCAACTGTTACAGAAATACAACAACAACAACAACAAAAAACCCCTCTCATTATAACCACTGCAACAGGAAGTAATCCATGAGGCACGTGTGGTAGTGAGAAATGGTTCCTTTTTTCCTCGGCTTCTCATAATGTCGCACCCTGTGTGCAGCTTGCACACTCACAATACTCTTTCAAATGTAATCTGACAACACAGGAGAATAATGAAGTTGTTTGGTTACATTTTAACATGAATAAAACCCAGCACGGCCCAAAACCAGAGCTTTCAACAACCTATCTTGAGAAAATATAATTCCTGTTTGCCTGCTAGTCATTTTATCGATTACAAATTAAAAATAATAATAATAATGATAATAATAATAAGATTAACATGTGACATTGCTTGGAACCACAATCTTCTCACGTTGATGATAATTGCAAGTTTGTGTATGTACACTAAAACAGTTTAAAGGAAAGTGAAATTCAGTGTTCAAATTATGTTTTCCTATGTTCTACCATCCTGATTTATTTAAGAGAAAAATTCAATACTGACTCTCATACTCAAAAATATGTGTTTTGTCCTGCAGCAGAATCTATGATGTGCAGAGGAACGAACCCTGCAAATACAGAATATATGAAGATTTATTTTTTTCATATATATATATGTTATACTAGTTATTGCTGCTTGAGACTGGTCTTTTGGCTGTGAAATGTCAGACAAAATTTCAGCATCACTCAGTCAGAGCCCCATTTATAAATAGTGGAGCCACTATTTCAGCAGAGAGACGGTTGTTCGCCGAATTTTAGATCAGCTATGAATGCAGTCAGATCTATAGCTCTGAGCCGATCAGATAATCAATGAGAAAAGCAAAGCTACATCAAGATGTGCATGAGTAATAAGTGAGTTGACTTTATATAATAGTTATTTGGCGCCCTCTTGTGTTCAAACCTGCTCAGTGTTAGTGAGGGGTGCTATCTGCTACAGTGACATCATCCTTGATCTGAAACAAATTACATTGTATTTCATCAAAGAGTTAATGTGATTTTGACAATGGCATGTTTTATTTTTCATGCAAAAACACTAATTGTCAATACTAGCTTCTGATAAGGAAGGAGTGTCTGAAAGGTGAGCTGTTATTGCTCTTGTTACAGCCGACTGACTGTAAACGTGTTTCCTCACAGGTATCTAGGATGTGCGCCCTTTCGGTCAAAGTAAAGCCAAAATGGATGCATGGTTGAAAATATAAATTCAAATAATCTCTTTATTCGTTCTATATAGTTGTACACCACTAAAGACAGTGATAGGAGCACACAATGGGTATGAACATTTGTCAGTTATTTAGAAGAGGGAGGAAACTTTGCAGATTCAGATAGAAAAAAAGAAATATGGGTGTAACAGATATATAGCAGAACATCTCCTAATGTTGCAGAAAGTACAGCCAACAAGGGAAAATAAGAAGGTATGTGCCACATTGACTTCTTTCACTTGCTATTGATGTTTTATTCTGTACAGAGGGACAATTTGTACAAAATTAATCTAGATATATAACACTACATGAAACAAAGTAAATCATATATACAATATTAAATGAAGTCATATAGTACAGGTCACATACAAAAGGACACTTTAAGTTATCATATTTTGGAAATAATATGTTAAAACTAGAAGAAAGATCCTGCAGAATCAGAAAAAGCCACCAAATCATTTTTTTTTTAAATCCGCTGTCTTGTAATCATGTATGATTTATTTTTCAAAACTAAAATGAACCTCAAACAGTTCTGACTCATAACTCATAAAATCCATAAAACATCTCTCCTAGCAAGCAGGACTCTTTTTATAAATGCAATGACCTTGACAACAGAAATAAATCAGTTTGGTGAATGTCATTCCTCCAGGGGAAAAGGTACATGTTTAACATGGTAGTTTTAATTTACATCTTTTTGCATTCAAGCAAATACAGTATTAATACAGTTAACAAGCCAAGTCAGGTTTTCAGTTTATTTTCCGCATCTGGCATTTTTTGTGGCCATTCGATGCCAACCTATTTCAGCATTGGGCATTCTGAATGGCGAAAAAAAATCCCAAAAAACTGACATCCAAGTTACTAAAACTCCAGGGACAAGACAAAGAAATACAACACATCAAATATGAAGAAACCTAGCAGATCTCCTTAGTTCAAACAATGGTACTGATTAAGAGATTACACCGCCCAAACCCCCAAAGAACTTCCACAGTGAGAAGGAGAGAAAATAATAAACATGCTGGAAACCCGACGTTACAAATGGTAGCAACACAAACATGCCACATCCTTCAGGTTTTGAAGAAGTGCTTTTAGGGACACCTTTCAGTTTCACCTGGGCCTGGGTGTTTTAATTGTGTGTGTTAATCATCATCATTGAGAATCTGAACCACCCATGATCTCTAATTAATGGTTGCTGTAGAAAAAAATGCCTTCTCACAGACTTTTTTTCTCCATAGTTTCTCTTTGCTTTTCTCCCATTCAGCAGAAAAGAAAAACCTGAACACTGCATTATCCAATTTGCCAAGTGAATCATCCTCATTCAATGTACATAAACCAGCACTCACCTCACACCACTACCTGTCTCTTCTGTTTCCTTGACATGATTTTCTGTTTGGTATATAACCATCATCTATAACTGAGGGCTGGCATCTCCTTGCTGCATCCAAGCCCAAATTATTACCTCTTCCACTCCGCCAACCTTCCCTATCGCCTAAACCGCTCTCTCCTTCCTTGTCACTTGGTAAAGAAAGAACTCAAAAACAAGTGAACCCCCCACACACACACACACTCACACACACACACACAAGTGGGCGAGCAGCAGGCAAATACATGCACCTCAAGCTTCCTCATTCCCATCTACTAATCTTCAATACAATAAGTACCATTGTTTGAACTGTGAATGCTTCACTATGTTCTGTTTCACAAATATTGCCAGTGGGCTTAAGGAAGTTAAGCATATAAAAGAGCTGCATATGGCACAATAAAACAACAATAAAGTGGAAAGTGTCAGATGTCCATGGGACAACTTCCCCCTTCCTCGCTATCTTCCTGGACATTGCAAGGCTATGGACAGGCCTCATGTTGGTCTTGAGTGTGCTAAACTAGAAAAGCGTTTGTGAAACATCAGCGACCGAAAACAAAGGCAATTCAACAGACACCGTTATTCAGCCAGAGTGTCCCTGTTGAAGTCCCACAGATAAAAACATACCCATGAAACAAACTAACATAAAGAACACAACAGTCTTGGCACTGACAAGATGTCCCTGGGATTGAGCAAAAAAAAAAAAAAAAAAAGAAGAAAAAATACAACAGATGAAAGGAAAAGTGTCTTGTCGTTCATGTAACCAACAGTGTTCGCATTTTTGTTGTTCCCTTTGACAGAAAAGAAAACCAAGTCGAGACCGAGAAAGGATCCTTTGACAGTGAGTCAGTCAGTCCTTATGTTTCCATGCCTAAGCCATCATGGACTTGTTTGCAAAAAGGAATGAAGGAACCGATGTTGTGGTATCCGTACTCCCAGGTTCCACATTTACAATGAGCGCAAGAGGAGATGGAGGGAGAGAGGGGAAGAGAAAGGAAGGCAGGGAAGGGTAATAAAGCAATCTTCAGCAACAGGGCAGGGGGAAGTGATGGTACCGATGGGGAAAATATACTGACAACAAACTGAACGTGAGAAGGGCTAAAAGACACACAATCACACTCCAGCTCCTCTCCAAATTAAAAACACCTGAGAAAGCAGAAATCTGAGGGAGGTGGATCAGGCCCAGGGTGCTGAATGTGCTGTGCTGATAGGCGAGGGCCAGGAGGGGATAAGCGGCAGCAGGGATGTTGAGAGAAACTAAAGATTGTGGAGGGAGTGATGGGAGAGAGGGAGGGATTAAGAGTCCATCGTAGGTGGCCGATGTGATTTTCGCACTTGGGCGAGGAGGACGGGGTCGCACAGAGTCCAGAGCCAATTGTTCAGGCCTCTGGGGCTGTCGAGGGTAAGTGGGGGCAGTTGAACTGAGGGCCAGCAGGTCACAGGAACTAGAGTCCATCATGGGTGGTCAACATGTCTTCGGCTCTACGGTGGGACTCCAAGGCTTTTGCGGTGTAAATATCCTGAGGCAACTCAGATTTGCGTCGCACCATAGGCCGCTCTTTCCGCTGCTCACGCTGCAACTGTCGGACGAAGAGGAGGCAAAGGGTGAGAACGAAGACAGGGGAGAGTCAGGCTTAGTGATAACATAAACAAATGTCATCTTATTAATGACTGCAAGTCTCATTAACCCTGATCTAATCATATATTTGGGATGAGTAACAAGTTCAAGAGCTAAACAGATACAAACACAGATAAAGATAAAAATTTATTCTACAGAAGGGAAACTGGGTACTCTAGCCTGAAATTAAGGCCCTGATTTACTAAAGCCTTAAATGTGTGCACAAAGTACAAGGTGAGTGCAAAACCGATGACATAACCCCCGACGGCTCAAGACCTCAGTGACAAGTCTTAATTCAATCTTGACTTGAAACAATGTTTGTGTACCCGCTAATGGTTTTAGTAAATCTGGGCTTAAGTGAAAGAAAGCACAGCACACTAAGCCAGCCATAAACCAGGACAAAAGTATGAATGTTAGTGTAAGACAATAGCCTTCAATTACATACAGAACAACACAGTTCTTGTACAAAGACGACATGCAAGGGGAAGCAGACGGACAACAAGGAAAGCTCTTGATTCCAGTGTTCAGTCCAAGGCAAGACTTGTTCCTGCTATCTATGCTACTTTGTGGGTTAGTGCAGATCCTGCTACGACCAACTAAAATGTATGCAGAAAGTATACAGCTATAATAATCAGTGAGCTACAAGAGGCTTTGATTAAAAGAATTTGCAAGCTTTGATAAGATAAACAGCGTGAGAAGAGAGATGCATAGAGACAGAGAGAAGTCAGGTTTACCTGAGATGCTCCTTCCTCAACTGTCTTTTTTAACCTCTGAACATCTTCTATCAACGGAACATCCGTCTCCATTGCTACAGGACTATTGAGGTCAGAGGAATCAACATACATAAGGAACTATGTTGAAAAGAAAGAGAAACAAAAACAGAACACAAAAGGATGGAGAAAAAACTTTCAGTCGCATGCAAAGAAGAATGAATCAAGAAGCATTAGAAAAATGAAAAAAAGCATCTCTAATGTACTGCAGTTACCAATTTGACAAGCCTTAGTTGGGGTGTAGGAATGGAAACAAAAACTGGAAATGCTTCCAGTATGTTTTCCTGATTTATTGGAGCTTACATCATGCACTGATTATATGATAGCCACTCATTACGTCAAATGGGGTTACCACATTATCAGGTGTTGGGGATGCTGATGTATTAAGTACATGAGGCAAAGACTGTTAGGGTTTCACCACAACTAAGCAGTTTCATAGAGCAACCAGATGTTTCCATCTTAACCAGTGTCTTAACTGGTGGAATATCTGTGAAATATCTAGTCAAAGTATAAATGATGTGAGTTTACGCAGACCTAAACAAGGTAAGACTGAAAAGGACACTGCAATCCAGCGACACAACTGGGTTCTACAGGATAACACAACACATAAGTACACACACACACACACACACACACACTTTGGTGGTAAGGATAAAAATAAAGATAGTTTGCAAATTATTTCACTCCTGCTCACCTGTGGATTTGATTTGGCAAGGTTCTCAATCTTGATCCAAGCCTCTTCCCGCTCTTTTGACTTGGCCTTCTCTCTGTTGAACAAAGCACCGAGTCACATGTCACCAGTCTGCGCCGTGTCAACGTGTCCACAGCTGAATTTAAAACCCAGCGATGGCACAAATCGAACTGCTGTGTTAAGTCTGTTTTCAATCGTGTCATGACAAATATTTTCTAGAAAATCTGCGCTGAGTGGGCAGGTCGCCTGTTGTGCATACTTATTTTTCTCAGCCCTGAACTGTTGTGTGCAATCATCGAAGAGCTTCTGATTCATCTCCATGAAGAGCTTCAGAGCATTGTAGATGAGGCCATGAATGGTCCTGTGAACACACACACACACACACACACACACACACACACACACACACAAAAAGGTCATTGTTGTTCACTTACATTCAACATGTGTGTCATGACCCCATAATTTAGTTTCAAGGAATGACACTCAAGTGCGTTTAATAATAACTTTCTGCTGGTGAGACATTTAGCTGGAGCACTTTCACATTTCTTAATGACAATGAGGCTATGAAATTTCAGTAAGAATAAATATTGTTTTATGTTCAATTTACAGGTCATACAGCTGGAGGCAATAAAGCCCTATCGACTTCCAGAAGTGACAGAATGGTTTATTTTCTTTGCAAGCTTAGACTTGTGCACTAAAGGCAGGCACATTAATCACATATACAGAAACCTGGATCTGAGTAAAACAGTGATATGGAGTAACAGAAGGCATTATTATGATCAATATTTCCAGAGAGCTACTTTATTGATGTTTCTTGAAAATGCAGTGTGCGGCAAAGCTCAAATATCCACACACTAGATGGATCACTGAATGAGGGGATACATTTTTTTTTCAGCATTAGGATTATGTGTGACTGGCTGAAGTCAGTCCTGAGGGATGCAACAGAAGAAAGTGCAGTGTGAAATGTGTGGCGTGCAGATGCTACAGCTGTGCGCCTTACTTGTTCCAGTGGGTCTTGGAGTTGCGGTACAGGGCAGGGAACATGATTGGTAGGATCTTTGCTGCATTGTCACTGATAAGACTCATGATGTACTCGTTATTCCAGTAGTACAGAGCCCTCTCCGCCACCTGCGGAGAACACACATGCTCACACACCTTCGGCCAACGCTTCGTCGCCACTACCTGCGGCTGACCGGCCAAATCTTGACTGTGACAGACTGCAAAGCTGCAGTTCAAGCTAAGACGCCAGAGTGACCCAATAACTTTTTTTTTCCCCCCGCCCCTCATGGTGTGTGTGTGCGTGTGCCCCGCGATGCGACGGTCGTTTGGTCTGTCGGTTACCTGGAAGTGGGGGCTGGACACACACTTGGCCAGCTGTCTGAAGAGCGGCTCCTGCACCTTGACAAACTCAGACGGCTCGATGACGTCCAGGATCTCCTCCAGCTCGTTGAGGAACATCACCTCCTTGGGACTGTGTGTCTTGGGCCAGTACTTCAGTAGAGCCATCACCACCTGTTGAGATGGTAAAAGAAGATGACGATGGTACTGAACTACTAATTAGTTAAGATAATGAGCAGGCGGTGCGTGAGGAAAGTACACAAATCAGTTAGGGATGCATGATACTGGATATCTGATTTGCCGATATCTTCCAACTCTTTTGCCTGACACCAGTACTGATATATGCACACATTTTTTCCACCTAATTGCAGAGAACATCAAGTCTTTCCTGCAGTGGAATTAACATTTTATTATACCTGCTCTTATTGTGAAGGCCCACTGGCAGACACAGGGATGAAATATGATGATTTTCAAAATATACACACTCACTGGGCAAAATAAGAAAACTGCTTCAGCTTAGGTTATGTGAAACATGCCATATATATTTCATAAAACCTTGTCTTTCAAATAAAACTGTAAGATCCAGCCTACTTAAAAAGGTTTGGATGATGCTCTCCCTTAGACAATCCTGATGACAGCCACAACCAAGGTACATTTGCCATTTTATTTTGGGCTGATACATAGTTCATTTTAAAGCAAATATCTGCCAATACCAATGACATGCTGATTATTATCATGTATCCCTAGTATCAGAAAATTAATAAATCACTTTATTGTCCCATAAGGGAACTGATTTTGCAGTTGGTTTTAATGCAAAACAGACAGTAGAAACAAATGCGGACACAAAACTATCAGAGCACTAACCAAAAATCAATTTAGCATCTCACAATCTTGCACAAAAACACGAGCAAACCAAGTTGTTTAAAATCAGTTTCACCCGCAGTGAAGTAGCTCTGAATATTCAATGAAATGTAAAACATTCTCCCATTTCGAATCTGACATACCGGCTCGGTTAGAGTGCTGTCCTTCTCCAAAAACTGCACCACACAGTAGGCCAGCTGCAAAAGGCACACACACACACACACACGCACACACACACATAACGATATTAGGAAACCTTCAAAGGAGCGTGCATCTGATTTCACACACAAGCAAACTAAAGGTAACACAGAGTGAGATAAGGCAGCTGACACACCATTTGATCTAGGGCAAAGAAATGCAGGGTGCCTGAGGGATGGACCGGCGAGGACCTGCACACACTGTACCAAATGCAGGCATAGGTACAAAATATTTGAGCTGGCTCTGAATAATTTAACTCGCTGATGTGCACTAGATTTATGTTGCTATATAGTTGCAGCGCCTAAAATATGGATGAATGGATAAACTCCTCATGGTTCGCGATGTACTCAACAAAATTTTACCCTGGTTTAGTACACATACTAGTTAAACAGGGACGCGCACACACACACACACACACACACACAGATGTTACCTGTGGATGGTAGACACTGAGTGATTTGACTTTGTGCAGAGGCAATAAAACCTTCAATAGGAAAATCTTGTGCTCCTCTTTGAGTGGTAAGGCAAATCCGTTGATTATACTGCGGGATGCACAAAAATAACTTTCAGAATAATTTAAAGCATCTGAGGAATTGTTTAGCATAATGAAATAGCCAAGAAGAAAAACAAGAGCTGGCAATTAGCAAGCTATCATGTTTTAGATAAGACTTTTTTAAAAAAAAAGAAAGAAACTTAGTCAACTGCTGTAATCACAAGTAGTATGGACATCAGGGTTAAGGGCCATTAAAGCTTTATTCTTTATAATCATTACATAACTTAATGCCTTTAGTTGAGGGTCATACCTTCCAAGTATTTCCAGTAGTTCAGCTATGCCATTATGGTGCTCTGTCTCATAGATAAACCTGCAGAAACAGATTTTTTTTCAGCAGCATAATACACAGATCCTTTATTCACCAGCAAATTAAGTGACTCAGGAGTGATTCATCTGTCTTAAGAGGCTGATTGGACGTTGGGTCATGTAGCATATACTGTCTATGTTATAGCAAATGTACAGTGCAGATGGAGGAATGGCACTCACCTATAGAAAATGTTATTTATCTGTTTTCTGATGTACGCCCTCAGCCCCAGGAACTTTCCATAAATCCTGTGGAGGGTCGTTTTGAGGAAGTCTCTCTCTCTCGGATCCTCGCTGTCAAATAGTTCTAGGAGCTACAGTGCAGCAAAAGTTATTCATCATGTTAGATTTGATCAAAGTAAGAAAAGTCGGCGTTTTGTGCATCTGAATCTAAAAAGCAAATTGGCAAGGAGAAAAAAAAAAAACATGGAAATGGCAGTAAGCCCTGAAGACCTTTTGCCAAAACATCTTATTAATGATTTGGGCTGTTAATAAAAATGTGGCATAATTGAGGTCAAGTTGTGTTTTTTTTTTTTGAAGATCCACCCTTCCCATGTTTTTTCACTGAGTTGCTTGAAATTGGAAGAGAGAGAGAGAGTGAATATTCTGTTCTTACCTGCATTACAAATTTCTGGTCAATGTATTTCTTTGCTATGTTAGGCTGAAAGTCAGGGGATTCTAAAAACCTAAGGAAGAATTCATAGACGAGCTGGAAGAGAAGCAAACAAGGAAAAAAAAAAAAAGCAAATGAATTACAAATGCGGTTGCTGCTCATTACTGATGCACACAGAGTCAGTCCAAAAACACTGCAAAAATATCAGGTATACACATACTGTTACTGTATGTGTGCACCTAATCTTGCTTCCATTCTGGGTGTGCATGTGTCTGTGTTGGTTCTCCATCCTTTTATTACTATAATTATATGATACGATAACACAATGATGCTATATAGACATTACTGCAATAAAATACCATTACACAAATGATAGAATAATACCATATAAGACATTTCTACAAATCAGTCGTGCTTGAAAATGTTGTTGTTGACAGGTTGTAAATGTATCTGGGACATAAATTGCCGATCAATATTGGGGATGATTGGATGATTGGTTTAACAAAATACCTGGAGGTGTGGCCACGCAGCCTCAAGCGTGGGCTCATCCTCCTCCGGATCAAACTCCGCTCCAGTAGGGTTGGACGATGGAGGCAATGTTCTGAACATGTTCACCGCAAACTGGGAAAAGAAAAGAGAGAGATAAAAATAATATTTAAAACAATGTGAGGAATTTCTTGACTGGTCCGTGTTCCTGGGGAGCGCAGAAAGACAGGAGAGACTGCCTAAATATTTATCAAAGGTTAATAATTTATTCCACTGGACAGAATGCTATCTATTTCCAAGTTTGTGGTCTAGTTGAATTCCTTTTTGTGTCTGGTTTGGGTTCACCAAGAAGTACAGCCTGAGAAGGTTAAACAAAACTGGGAGTAGTAATCTCTTTCTGCACAAGAGACCCCAGTCAGCTGCACAAGGAAAGGCTCACGGATGACAAATTTAATTTACCTTGTACGACCAAGAGCTCTACTCACAATAGGACAGCTATGTTAACAAAAATAAATGTTTTATTTTAAGGTATTTAAAAAAAAAATCACAGTTTATTATTTATCTAGGTAAATCGTGACTACATCCTTGCAACCTTGGTCTTTGTTTTTTTTTTTTTCTCTTATAGGTTTGTCCCACAATAATCCAAGTGTGTTGTGTTTCTGGTCTCACAGTGTCAACTGACTCCCCTGTGGGCTGCTGTTCCCTGCCAGACGGATCATGGGACAGTGCAGGTGGCCTAGCAAAACACTGGGAGCCTTGTTTGAAAAGAAGGGCTACAAGGTAGATAGACTGTCTGGGTTATGATGTACTACAACCCTGAACAGGCTGTGGAGATGACTGTGCATTAATTCAACAAAGGAAATTGCAAATGAAAATGTCATAGTGTTCTCATTGCAGTTGCAGTGCTGCTATTTAGGCACTGATGATGAAAAAAGATAAAGATGCGAAATGTCAGGCGTGGTAGACAGGGAAGCAGATCCTACTAGACCATACTGTTTTCATTACAGTTATAGCTCCAATTCCAGTCCCAGCTCTTTGTATCACTACACTAAAGGTTTCAAAGAGATGATAATCCCTGAGATCTGTTCTTTTCTCTCCTCAGAGGCTTTTGCCACACCTCAATCTAGGAATATGACTGGAATGGCAAACTAGGCTGAATAACCTGAACAAATCAGTTCATCCATGGCAGGCAGACAATCTGTGGTGGTGATAAAGCTATTAAAACATCACTTAAAGGAATACTTCACCCAAAACTATATATTTTGTATCATTTACTTGTATCATTTATCGCTTACTTGAGGTGTTTCGGTCTGTCAGGCTTCAGTCACTACAGTGACTGACCCGTCAGTGTACACGCCTGTGGGTCATTCGATAGAGTGTACAAGCCAGTCGTGCATGGATGAACATGCATGAGAGTATCTTCCCAAAAGTGTCTATTTAGTAATTTTTGGTAAGAATGCATTGGTTTGGGTCAGGCAGAAGATTCAAATGCAGAGAGAAGACATGGATTACGGTGCACAAAGAGTGTGAGGATTTGAAACAAACATTTTCATATCCTGTTGCGGCTGCTGGTCGAAGTCACAGATGAAAAATGGATGCAGCTTTTGTGTTGTCTGCGAGGCATGCAGCTGAAACCTCTCATCGGACGGTCAGGACAACACGGGGTGAATAAATGAAACAAAATATATAGTTTTTGGGTGAGGTATTCCTTTAATCCAGCTCTCCTGTTCCAACCTGAGGGCCTCATCTAAACCTGGCCAAGCTGGGGAAGCTCCACTCCTTTTCAAACAGTGGTGGACAGAGACAAAGTACACTTTACTTCACTTTACCTGGGCATTGTACTTCACTTGAGTATTTCTCTTTTTGGAAACTTATGACTTTTATTCTGCTACATTTCAAAGACCACTATTTTACTTTTAACTCATTTCTATGAAGGTTGTCGTTACTCATTACATTTAAGTGCAGCCTTGAAGGCAGTGGTGGATTTTTTTTTTCCTTTTCTAAAAAGCAACTGGCCAAGCGCTGTGTTCCTCACAGGACAAAAATCAATCACAGTATCCGCTCTCAACTGGGTTTGACGTAAAGAGAAAAAAGGAAATATGTCATCCAAGTCTGGGAAACAAGCACAAGCAAGACATCGGCTGTCAGAGTAAAACGCATCCGTTCCATTTTGTTAGCAAAGCTCAAACGACTAACCCGGCAGTGCAAAGTACATTAGTAAAACCAATATAGCAATATGTTGATATTAAAAAGAAAGTGTACTTTTGAAATACTTAAGTTTTTTTTTTTTTTTAAGCAAGCAATCTAGTACTTAAACTCAAGCAAAACTTTGACTGAGCAGCTTTCACCTGTAGTGAAGTGAGTTATATTTGGCCAGGGACATCTATACTCTGCTGAGGTAATGGGGTTGTGTACTTTGCCCGCCATTGATTTTGAACCAGCCCAACGTTCAATCTACCCAGACGTGATCCATGCTGAGTTCTCAGTCTCTCTCTCTCTGTTGTCTTTGGCATTTCTGATTTATTTGATACAGGAGAGAGAGTGGGGACGACAAGCAGCGAACGGCCTGATTCAAACCCAGGCTGGGGTAAGCTCTTAGTCTCAATACGTGGTCCGCGTTCCACCAGGGGAGCCACCGAAGCGCCCTCGGTTCAGCCTCTTTATCATAACCTCTCCACCAGCTGTGTCTATTCTAAACCCCAGTTTCATCTTCATCTCCACCTCCAGCGTCGGTTCCACCCCCAGCTCGTAGCACCAGTGCCCACTCACCATGTGCACCACTTCTGGGTAGATGGGCTCTGTGATGACGTTCCTGTTGTGGGTGATGTACTCCACCATCTCGCTCAGCGCCGCCCGCTTCACTTCCTTCCATTTTAGGTCACTCAGCGGGTCGGACAGGAAGTCGAAGAGAACACAGCACTGCCGTAGCTTCTGGATGAAGAGCTTCTCCTGCTCTGCCGGGGCCACATCTGAGGAGCCAAGGACAAGCAAGACCGTTGTGTTAAAATACAGAGAAAAGAGTCAGAGGACAAATGAAGGAGGTGTGAGAGCATAAGAGGAGCACAGTGCTGATAAAATACAGTAAAGGGGATGAGACTGTAGGGGAACTGAAGGATGTTTACAGTGTGAGGGGTCAAGGATGTAAGTTAAAATAGCGACGTGACATGAAATATGCCGCAATAAGACAGATGGAAAGGACAAAATGAGTAATAATTAAGATTGGCAGATGGAGGAGACAGGATGGAAGACTGGTAGAGGAGAAAAGAAAGGATGGAAAAGGAGAGGGAGGTGAGTGATTTGGGAACTGAGTGAACGGTCACAGCCCAGCATCTGGAACAGTCACCGCCACTGGAAACAAAGCACACACACACACACACACACACACACTCACACATTAAAAAAGATATTCTTGTAAACAAAACACGGCCGCAGAAGTCTGCTGTTATGTTTAGCCACGGTGGTTTCAAGACTTCCTGTTTCCCTTCATCTCCAGCAGAGGCCTCGAGGGTACAGTCTTGTAAACAAAACAAAAAAAAAATATCTATGCCAGAGATAACACTCTACACATGACAACACATAGAGGAAATAACCACTCCTGTTACTCTGCATTCCTGTCATGTACGCAACAGCTTAAAGTGACACCGCAATTTTATAGTCATAAAAAAAATAAATAATGTACCTTGTCTCTCTGTTTATTATTAACTTTATTTGGCAGTTGCATTTGAGGAAAATCTGAACGTGTACCTCCACTACCTTGAAAATGACTATCAGGATTACATAGTAAAAAAAATAAATACATAAAGATGCTATAACCTGAATATTTGTGACATGTTAGAGAGTAATTCTTCCTCTCTTACATGTTTGTGACTGAACAAACCTCTGAAAATCAAAGTATTTAATCTTTTTTCGATTAAGTGACTGATAATTTTGTCTATAAAATGTGTAAAGTAATATAAATGGCCATCATCAGTTACAAGTAAGTAAAACTTATCATTTTATAATCATATGAAATAGAGAGAGGAGAGCAACCTGTAGCATTTGTGAAACTGTAACTAGCAACTGTTTGGTATATTTACATGATAAATTACAATTATTTATTTGATTATTATTTACTTTGTAAATTGTAATTTTCAGTTTTCTATTGCTTGACTTGAATTAGGCTATTTCAGCGCTACTTTCAACTGTAGCAAACCTGATTCGCGCTGGCTGAGTCACTCTTTTCCTGAAGGGAGACCAATGCCGTCAGCGCTAAATGTCACTACTGTTATTACTGTTATCATTTTCTATTTTTAGTCTCAACATAAAATAGCTAATTGTTCAGTATGGATAACACCTGACCATTTGATCAGCTGCTTTAACATCAAGGAGGGACTTCCTAGTAGTCTAGTCCTCATTCACTGTGCCTGTCTGTGTATAATGTTTACCTTTCTTTAAGGTAAACTGGTGCAAAATTATTAAGATTTCTTAACCTGGGTGAATTAGCTTAAGGTTATTCCCTCCTGAAAGAGTTAAAACAGTTTGGCCTTTCAGCGCCGCATACACAATGGTCTCATGATAGCTGCTTATAGTTAATAATAATCAATTAGAAGTCAACTTCAGCAGCTCTCACTATCACAATCAGTCAATTAAGTTTAAAAAGTCCACATTTCAAACTACCCTCAATTTTGTATAGTGCACTTATAAACCGTTACCAAGATAAAAAGAAATATGGTGACATGTTCACACTCTGACAGGGGTAGCAGCGTTGTGAATCAGGCAGGTAGAAGAGATGATTTGGCATGAGTTCATGTTTCATAACCCCTGCCTCTCTACCCCGCACACTTGTGTGATGACACACGGGCAGGCTTACAGCAGCGGTCGGCCAGTCAGAGGCCTCTTTAACCAGCTGCTGCAGGCAGGACATCTCCCTGTACTGAATCATGCAATCAAACGCCAGAAATGAAGTGATATGCAGATAGCAGGAAGAATGCAGGATGGACGCCAACTGGAACAAGTGAGGAACACCGCAAAGTTGGTAACTATGTTAAAATGAATGAAGACACTTTGGAGAGCAGGTGCACCACAAACTCTCGTGTATTAAGTAAAAAACTGTCTCATGGTTGTGGAAACACGAAGCAAACGACCAATTCATCCCAACACCTCAGTTAACACCGTAAAGAGCGGTATAGCAAATCAACTACGACCACATACTACAAAACGTGCACCACAAGCTCACAATCAACACCAAATATTAACCTGTGAAACAGAACCTAACCAAGTATAACAGAATCTAAATATTACTGTTTATTCATTTACAGTTTTGTATTTTATGTTTAATAGTCTTTACTGTCCACTATTCAAACTGCTCTGTGCTTTTCACCACTTAGGAGCTTCAATCAGTTACTTTTTTCTACAGCTTTTAGCCTTGAAACAAACATATGAGCATTTTTGACTCTAAAGTTTATCATCTTGCAATTTTTTCCCCATAATGTGCAGCTCACTAGCTAGCGTCCTCGTTTGAAAACAATGAGTATTGCTGAGTATGGGCGTGATCCAGCTGGCCGGCATGACTATGAGCATGGTCCAGCTGGCTCTACCATCTGATTTCAATGAGGATTGCTAAAAATGCAATTATGCCTTTATTTTAGTTAAATGAAGTGCCAATGTAGAAATTGTCTAGCACATTTTGACACATAGTGTTTTGCAAAGACAGGCACATATTCTGCACATCATATTAGCTGGTGGGAATGTATTGTTTCCTCCTGAATACACAGGAAATGTTTGTGGAGCCATGAAATAATAAGTATAATTAGATAATGCTCAGCAAAGAACAGACGTGATTATTAGAGAACCATTTTCTCAAGTGCTTTAAGTAAAGTGTCTCTTCCCTGAATGACCTGAATTTCCCTCTTGGATGTCCTGGCCTGCACTGTGGTAAAAATAGGCAAATTGTTAATGTCAGGGTATTCCTTTTCCTAACTCAGGTGTGGAGAAAGGAGGCGGGCAGCGAGGGACATTTCGCAGACAGAAGCAGCTGCATGCGGTGCTGATAAGAGCTCCATCGAAACAACTTGTTCCCACTCGGTCCGTTCTTCCCAACGGCCGGTTGCTTTGCTGGAGAGACTGATGTGTGTGCCTTCATTAGTGTCTCCCATGGTAAGCTGCACAATGTCCACCACCTAGTATGAGGTTAGCTTTGCTTGCAAGCTGTGCCTGCATGTGCATGACACACAGGCTTACACTGGGATTTGCCAGACCTTTGCAGCCAAAACTATGTCCACCGTGGATATCCACTGTGTTGGGGCAAAATTATATCACCCTTACATGAAAAAAAAACACTACTCTTTAGCACTGAAGAGTCTGTGGAAGTGTATCGAATCTCAGTCAATCAAGGCAGCGCATTGATTGCCAGGCTTCCTAAACCCCATAGCTAGCAATCAGGGAAGGGTGTGGCTTTGAAACTAGAATGTGCACCGAGGCCCCGAGGCTGTCTGATCACAATGAGGATGCCATTATACCACGCCTGAGCCAAATTAGGTCAGATACACCTGCCATATAGATCACAGATAAAAGATGAGTCTCCTTTCTTGCAATTATTCTGATTGTGCTGTGACCTGTACGCCGGAGATTTCAGCTTGGCAAGATAACCAAATTAGGTTATGAGATAAATTACGATTCATGACTAAAGAACAGAGTTCAGTGGAGAAAGAGAACACAGAATGTGCAATTGATGAAGGGAGATTAAGCATTTAGTCATCAAAAACACCATTAATATAAAAATTATGTAACAGTGGACTCTCACAGA
>OMLB01056291.1:0-18035 GCA_900302555.1 Myripristis jacobus
CCCGTCCATCACAGAACTAAGCTAGGGGAATTCCACAAGCCTGGCACACACACACACACACATGCCCACACACGCACATTTTATCTCGCGTGCCAGCGCGCCCTCGCACTTGGATGGTTAGTAAATTGAGTAGGCTAGTTGACTTTCAGCTCTGGGGACAAGACATATCGACAGATATTTTCTTCACATTGGGTCTGTTGCTGTTGCTGTTGTTGTTGTTGTTGTTGTTGTTGTTGTTGTTGTTGTTGTTGTTGTTGTTGTTGTTGTGAAATCGGGGAAACTGAGGTTAATGGGAGTCCTGTACCTGGTAACCATAGATTTGCGAATCTCTCATGCGCACTGGATTCAGAACAGCACAGCGCTCACTGCCCTAACCTTAACCTTAGCCTTCACCTTAACCCTTTAACCAAGCCCTAAGCCTCACTGAACTCGCGAGAGTTGCAGCAAGGATTTGCGAGAGTATGGTTCCTGTCTAGAGCGCTGGCAGGACCGTTAGTGGGCGTGCGCCGTGCCATCAGACAGATCGAGGTGCCAGCGGTTGCACGCCACCGAGCGCATTTTGAGCTCGCGGACCAAGACACTCGCTAGAAAAAATAAATAAATAAATAAAACATCAGCTAATTAATGAGACTAGCCCATCGTCTGTGCAGAGGGTTGCAGTGAACACCTACGACGTGTTTTGGTGCCCTGGCTCCTGCTGCCTTCGAGTGTGCGGCTCTCCATCAGATGCCACCTGGAACCATCAAAGGCGCAGTGAAGAATGCGCTGGAGGACCTCACCAAGAACCAGCTGGACAAATTCCGCTCTGCGCTGCTGGACCGCGGGGGCAAGACGAGGGTCCGGCGCGGCTCCGTGGACGGAAAAGACTTCATGGACATCACAGACGCTCTGGTTTCTACCTTCACTGAGCCCGGTGCGCTAAGAGTGACTAAAAAACTACTGAAGCTCATTGGCTGCAACAATGAGGCACAGGACCTCGGTGAGTTTGAACTTGAGAACGGGCGAGTTCTGTGATGGTGCCCGTTCAAAAAGTATAAAAGCAACAAACGAAGTGGACGGCACTCGCGTAGCTCTAGCTCTACGTTTACAAGCCTCTCACTTTTATTTGAATGCAATGCAGCAAAAATGAAACGGATGGGTTTCAGCTAGCCCATTTGGAACACTCCCATTTCCTTTTTGTCACATAAATATAGCCTAATATAAACGAATACTGATATCCATTCTGGATATTTATATGTTCACTACACTGAGGCTAATTTAACTGAGGTAAACCATTGCTATAATACTTTTAATGACAATGACAATAAATACTGTAAGATGAGTTTGTCATATAGGAAAAATGACTCTACCAATATCAAATGATTTCTGTCAAAAGAGGAACAGCTGCAGGCCTCTGATTATTTTTAGCTCCAACAAGAATTACAGCAACTGATTTACATGGGGGCACACGTAGGCCTAATGTAAAATTATAACTGGAATTACTCACATAACTCTAAATGACATGTGATGCAGAGTACAATTATTACTTCAGTAAATACGTGGAAATAACGCAGTATAACTTATTAATCTCTCCCCACAAGACAGATGCGCTGCAGCCCGCTTCTTTTTTCGTGCCATTGCGGCCTTATTCGCTCTGATCCCGGGTTTATTTCAACTAGCTCACCCCCTGCGAGTCAGCTGCTATCATTCTGAAGGCAAAGACACGCACATTAATTGTGCCAGATATAATTCCAATAACATTTTTAAAAATGGTGCTTATTTTGGAAATAATCACAATTTCTTAACCATCTTATTATGTTTGGGGTCAATTTGACCCCAGTCAGTGTTTAACGTCTCGAAAATAAATGAATAACATGGTTTTTTGGGTTTTTTTTTTTTGCTTCACATTTAATGACTTTTAAACATGGAATTCACATGATGATATGTTTTCAATGTCCTGTAGGCTACAGACGTTGTAACGCATCTGTTATAAATAACAAAAATCTGTACAAGAAATAATATAAAGCCATTAAAACACCAAAAAATTATAGTTCTTTCCAATTTTAGGTCAGTCAGTGACATTTTATGGTAATTTGCATATTTTCCATAGTGGCGTAAAAGGAATAGCCTACTTGATGTAGGCTACGAGTGGGGGTGGGGGGTTATGTATTATTTAAAGGGCTATTTAGGTCGTCAACAAAGAAACATAAAGTACCTGACACATAAACTTTGGTGACAATTTTAATTAGGCCTATAATAATTTTGGGGAGGTTTAAACTGCTGGGCTCAAGGTGACCCCAAACATAAAAGATGTTTAAAATTTGAACATAACAGGAGGGTTAAAAAACATAAGAGTCCAGCGGTGTAGGCCTAATTCATGACTTAAGCGCAAGCAGAAATAATTTCTGATTCACGTCTTCTAAAATCACTGTTATAACGTGTTTATGTGCCCCGGCCACATCTTAATTTGACCAAAATCTCCGAGGGTGCACACATTTTCCACTTTCCTAGTGTGTGTCTGTGTCTTTTAGCGCAAGTCATGCACTGAACGCTGATGATATCAGAATCAGATTCAGAAATATTTTATTGATTCGAGGGTGAATTGGGACAGTTACAATTGCTTCGTTCTCAAGAATTAAATTATAAGAAAAATCTAAAAAGAAAAAAAAGAAATACCAAATATAAAATATGTTTAAAAAAAAAAGAGGTGCCTTACAAATTAAAAAAGTATGTGCGTTAGGTGTATGACCTGAAATATGTGCATGAAGTGTCAATTTGTGCATTAATTCTGCAAATGTTTCAACAATAAATACAGAGATAATAAACTGAGCATATGCACACTATATATACACAGGGGTATTACACTTTTGAGAAATAAGTTACTGAACAGTTCAGTGGTTAAATAAACAGTTTAAATAAGGTACTGTACAGTACACACACATTGCAGGTCAAAAATTGATAAGACTGATTTTCTAAAATTAGATAAAAGATAATTCATGGTCACTGCATCCTTACCTGTCCGCCAGTAGTCACTGACAGGAAAAAAAAAATACACATTTATCAGTTACAAGTTAATATTGGCAAGTTAATATTCTCTCTCTGTTCCATTCTTCTTTCTTTTTCAGATTTGCAAACCAGATCCTTACTTGACAAGTCCAGCTGCCCACCGTGTAAAAATGCAAGTGCTGTTATCATTCACATGTTACTGTCCTTTAGAAATAATATCTTACACTGATGAGTGCAGCTAATGTTTTATTTCTGTGCCCATTCAAGGATGGCTCAAGAGGGAAGCAGAGCAAGCCCTCACAGGAGGCTGCAAGCCGTGTGGGCAGCCTGAGGCCCCGAAGAGGCCAGGCCACGGGGCCCCGTGTGGGGGCAGAGAAGCCAGAGGAGGTGAGGCTGAAGCCAGAGTCCCTGTTTTGTTTGTGCGCCACTGAACAAGTCAGTTTGGCAAACGTCAGGATCCGACCTCCATCAGGATCAGAGCTACACCTTCAGTCAGTCCTTGTGATGGTAGTAGTAACAGTAGTAACAGCAAAATGACAAAAAAAAAAAATACTCCCAATAATAAGTAATAATAACAACAAGTAATAACCATTTAATTTTTTTTTCAAAGGTTGCCATGACTCACCCCCTGGTTGCCCACCCTGCCCTCAAGAGAGATGCCAGGTCTCACCAGGAGTCTGATGAAGCCGAGGTCAGAGCCCTCCGGCCGGGACAGCAGTTGATTTCCTTTTCTAAATGTCAAACTAACACACTGCACAGTCTCTATGAGTCTGAAGACGAGGGCGAAATCAGGTACAGTGCATTCTAAATTAATTATAATAATGTACAGTTTGTGCTGTTACGCAAGCAGACAGCAAAATGCACCACACCTCAATAAATCTACCTGTTTGCAGCATTGTCAGCTACCGCCAGAGGAAGATCGCCAACCAGGCCACCAAAAGGGACGATGCCATCAACTACATGTGGAACCGTGACCAGGAGGAGAACACTGCTGCTGCTGATGGTGCCGCCACTGCTGATGGTGCTGACGGTGCCGCTGCTGGACCAGACCCCATGCAGCCGGCACGAAATGAGCACCAGCCACCAGAGTGGAAAAAAAAAATTTGGTGGTTTTTAGTAGCTTGCTTGGGTATTGTTGCGTATTGTTTTGGTGTTGTGGTTTAAGTATTGTTTTTTGCTCCTCTTTAGGCAAAGTAAAGCCATTCAAAGTGCTTTACACAACAAATTTCAGGGAAAAATAGAATTAAAAGTGGCAAATTTGAGTGGGTAGATTCAGTAAGGAGAGCGTTCTCATTCCCATTTTTGTCCAGCCAAATCAGAAACATGAAATCAAGCTTCTAAGATGTTAGAAAATCACTGGGTAAAAAAGACTTGTGACCTAGAGGAAGTTTTAGGGGGTGGGGGGTGCCCAGAGGGGTGTTGGTGGGTTTATGGGTAAGGGCAGGGCAGCATTCATGAACTGCCCACGCTGGGGGTTTGCCGTCTCAGACAGTATAGAAAATTAAATTGTTGGCCACATAGTGTCTGCAGGTCCTTAAAAAGTCTTAAAATATCTTCAGTCCCATTTTATATATATTAGGCCTTGAAAGCCATTACATATGAATTATTGAGGTCTTAATTTCTCTGTCTACCAGGAAACCTAAATATTTTTATTCTAACTCAACTACTAACTCAACAACTACCAGGTGGGAAAAGTTTTGTATTTTTCGTTGATTTTAATTTTTATTTCATTTTTGCTTTTGGTTTCAATTCAGTTAGGCTAAGTTTCATTTTCTTAGTTTCCAGAGACGGTTTGCTTGTTTCAGTTTTGTTTTTTATTGCTTAGAAATGCTTAGTCTTAGTTTAGCTTTTATTCATTTCAGTATTTATTTTAGTATTAGTTTGATTAGTTTTAGACATCACAGTCTCAGGAAACATCAGCACCAACACCTCCTCATGACACATTTGACTAAACTGACAAAGTCTAAAACCAAGACATTTTTTGTAGAATTTTATTTTAGTTAGTTTGCATTTTCGTTTAGACTTTATTTTTATTTCAGTCAAGTGAAATGTTTCTTCCACACCTAGTTTTAGTTTCAGATAAATGTAAAAACCTTGCCTGACAATAAAACTCCCACACTAGACAAAATGTACAGTGTTGTGACCTTTACCTGCTATGCTTATTTGAATGTGGAAAAAATGTACAACATGCATCAATTTTCCTTTGAAGAGGTCATTACATCCAACCTGTCCCAGAGCAAATTGAACTTACATTGAAATGTATTCACAGGTATTAGAGTCATATATACACTGCAAGTGGGCGGCTGATTTTTTTTTTTTTTTTAATTCTGTTAATAGTTTGAAGTGGCCCACTGATGATGCCCTGGATCTCTAGGCTCTCCAAAAAAAGTTTAATAAAATATTTTCTGAGCAGTTCTGATTCCCCTCTGGCGGGGTTAACTCTAACTCCTGGGTGCACAGACAGCACCTGGGAGAAAGGTCCAGTTATGTCCCTCACCATGGCACTTGGGTAGCTGCATGTGATGATATCTCTACATCACTAATGGCTCCATCACCAATAAGAGGACCTCTCTGGCCTTCAGCCAGGTCCAGATTGTCTTCATGCTCTGTGTGCATCTCTGTGAGTCTTTCTTAATTTCACATTTCTCCTTGTGAACTGGATCACCATTTTTTCCCAGTTGCTCATTCAAAAAAGTTTTCCCCAGCTCTCACTCATCTAATTCAGACAGTAGTTGTAATCTGTTGTCAAGACAGATACTTCCCGCTCTGTGATTTAGTTTTTTGGTCTGTGCCAGGTGGCAGTGGAATCAGTATGTTCGAGTCATGTCTTTGTTTTTGGACCTGTTTTAGCAAACACTGGGAAAGAAACCGGATCATCTAGATCAGGGCCGGTTTGAGAGTTGAGGACCAGGTGAGGGGCTGCAGTCCAAGTTTTAAATGAACTGTATTCATGTTACTATACCAATGTGCTTTTTTTTCAAAACACATTCAGTCATATCGCAACTTTCTTTACAAATTCCCTTTGTAATCAGCTGATTAATAATTGCTTTTCTTCAAAACTCATCAGCAATGCAGTGTATCTTGGTGGGGACAGTCGAGCTGTCCTCCCTCACAGTTTATTTAAATGTGATGGTATTTTTGATGTGGAAATCCTCATTATAGCGCACATCAGTTAATTTTTTTTTAAATAAATAAATAAGCAAAACCCCGTGGAAACTGTGCATGGTGCCAGGAGGTTCCCAGAGTGCTTCACTGGCCTCTCTGTGATTTTGTGAGCCAGCATGAAACTTGACTTGGTAACATTTTCAGCTGCGCCTGCAGTGTTAACATGTCAAGCTCACACCTGACACTGCCATCTACAGGATGACTGCTGCACAGCACAGCACCTTAGTGAAATAAACAAAATAATTTGTTTTCCCATACAAACATAAATTCGGCAAGAGGTTTGAATTCAACTGAAAATCATGATTTATGTCTGACATTACACTCCAATTAGCACTGTGATAAGTGTGATTAGCCCCAGACTTGGTGGTTTTACCACTGATAAAAGGAGTGTGTCATGTAGTCCATTCTCAGTTTCTGAAGTGAAAATCTTCGCCTGGATCATGACAAATCTCTGTGGGCATCTCAAACAGTTTGGGCACATTGACCCTGTTGGGTATTTTAATGGTTCACACTCCAACCTCGTCTCTTCAATCTTCGTACAACTTGACTCACTTTCTGGGGTTTAACACACTCTGTGACCCCCATGTGAATACTGAACTAGGGAACACAGTGTTTATTGTCTACACACACCCTATAATATCACAGGAGTGTGTAAGTGTTTCTGTGTGATCCTCTCCACAATGTTGTCAAGACATTTGTAATAATAATCTGAATCTGTCGGTGACAAAAACACGTCTACTAGATGTAACATGATGGGTGAACTTGCCCTGTTTGATTTCATCGTGGCTGAAGTGGTGTAGCTCAGCACTGAACCAAATCCAAAAGCCTTCGTCCCCCTCAGTCATTTGGACCCCAGAGGGTAGAAAAGTGAGGGTGCAGGTTCAAAAACACCCGGATTATCCTGTAAAGTGAGCCTGCAACCACCTTTTCGTGCCAAGCCATATAAAGGCGTTTAACACTTTGCACTAAATAATCTCCTGAGGTTGTCACTTCCTTAAATGTCACGATTCTAGTTTACAGTAGGTAATCGAAGCGCATTAGGTAAGGTTTAGAAATGATTGATATTATAATGGGAATTCCCCAATCTAAATTTCCGAGGTATGGACTATCCTTGCAGCTGTAAGTTGTAGGAATCCCCCACACTACACAGATCAATGGGTAGACCCACCGATGGTTTCAGGCTGCCTTTGTAGGGCACCATTACAGCAGAATATGAAGAAATTACCTGCAGAAACAAACAAACAAAAAAAATAATGTGGCTGCAACCTAATGTTACTGTAATTTAATTGCTATTTGTGTATTTCTACTGTTGCAGTGTTTCTCTACTCAGTAATTTTCCTTTCTATGAAGTCCATCTTACAAAGCTGTTGTATTTGGCCATAAATGAAATCTGTACGCTGATTTGTAAATTCACATTTTCACCCGTTAAAAGAATTAAAAGAGTGGAGTTTGTCCTCTCATGCTTTCAAATGACCTTCCGTTCTACTTTAATTATATATTTTCACATCTGTACCTTTCACTTCTCCTTTAAATGAGATGTGAGCATCACAGCACTTTTATACTTGGGCAGAATGTTTTAGCTCTTCTTGCATCACTGCCTTTCGCGTGCCATCAGGTGAGTGTTTTCTCATCTGTGTAACAGGACGTCCCATGTGGCTTATTATTATCATGTCACACAGCAACTGAAGCCTTTTGAAGTCTTTTTAAAAGTTGTATATTTTCAGATATGCAATTAACCGAAACAACTTACACCGTGGGACACTTCTGTGTCATAACCTTTGTGAACAAAACATTTACTTCCTCATCCTTTAAGTCAAGTAAAATCTGTGTATTCTCACAATGGCAAAACAGTGGTTGTATATTATCATCCTTATTTTGACGTGAACAAAATGCTGTGGCTCAGGGGGAGGCGTATAGGTCAATGTTACCACGGTGCCCTGGGGCAAAAAACTTTCACAAAACAAGAGGTAGATCTGCCATAATATACAGTGGTGGCCATGAGTATTAGAACACTTGGCATATTTAAGAGGTTTCAGTTGTTTCTGTTGGATTGGCTATTAAAATACCCATAAAATGAATGAAATATCTTCAAAGTCATCATTATGCTCTATAAACCATAGAACAGAGCCCTCATACAGATATTTAGGTCATATTCCTCAGAAAAAAAACAAGCTAGGCCTATTTTACTGTCAATGTCACACAATCATGTTCCTTCACAGAAGAAGCCAAATTACTTGTGTAATCATTGTCACGTGTGACTGTGGTTAAATTGATGGTCATGCAAGAGTCTTAGGACGCACCCTAGGTTCCAAATCGCATACTTCTACTTTTTACTTTTAGTATGTACTGCAGCTGCCCTTACAAAGTATGCAGTGTAGTATGCATGCGTATGCATACTATTGGGACACACTACATACGTCATCCCTTACTGAAAGCTTGAAATTTGCAAAACAACACAAGAAACGGACAAAGGAAGATTGGTATAAAGTGTTGTGGACTGATGAGTCCAGGTTTGAACAGTTTGGCAACAAGCGGGGAGTGTATGTGCGACAGAGGGAGGGGGAGAGATATAAAAATGAGTGTCTCTTGCCAACAGTTAAACACGGAGGAGGTAGTATTATGGTGTGGGGTGCCATGTCAGCGTCAGGAACAGGTGACTTAGTGAAAATTGACGGCATCATGGATAAGAAAGTATACCACAACATTCTGGTGAGGCACGGAGTACCATCTGGGAGTTGTCTTATTGGGCCTGGATTTATTTTCCAAGAGGACAATGACCCTAAACATTCTTCTAACTACTGCTGAAATTACCTGCGACAGAAGGAATCTGCTGGAACATTGAAAATGATGGACTGGCCCCCTCAAAGTCCGGACCTCAAGACCAATGAGCAAATTTGGTGGCTTGAGTTGCAGGAGGCATGGGATAACATTAGTGTTGAGGTTCTCAGGAAACATATGGACACAATGCCAGAGAGATGCGCGGCTGCAATTGCTGCAAAAGGTGGACATACCAAATATGAAAGTTAAAAGTGGATAAAAACAGTAGGACTCACTTCGCTTGATATTTGTTGTGCTCAGAGCAACCATCTGTGTGTTTCATGAACATTATGAAATGGAATCACGTTTTGGAAGCAACAAAAAGGTCATTATTTTCAGATCTGTCAGGTGTTCTAATACTCACGGCCACCACTGTATGCAAATATAGTAATATTTTGTTGGGTAGGCACGAAACAAAAGAACACAAAAAATGTGTTATGACAATGCTTTTAACCTGAAAGATTTCTTCAGGTAGGGACGGGCCAACCCCAGACTTTATCTTGAAAACAGGAGGCACTGCGGTTTCAGGGTGTGAATCTATTAAACCTCCTTCAATCAGAATTGCCACCCCTTCAGCTGGGTTTCACAAGTGCTGGCGCCCTGCATTTTAAATAATCTGGGTCATTTTCCCGTCACTGGCTGCAGAGATATGTACGCTGATTACCATCTCCCCTGCGGTTAACGTCTTGCTTTTTGTTTATGCACTTGCATTTTTTGGTTTATGCCTCTTGGGTGTGGTGCCATGTGGTTTCTAACCCACTCGCCTCCTTATTTCTAAGGGGGAGCCTGGGTACACTACACTTGAATCAGCCTTTCAGATTAAAAGCCTTTAGTCTTTTGTGTGTCCATGTTCCAGTCCCAAGCCTTTCTCTTTGTGCCTTTGGGAAAAAAAAAAAAAGATGTGTTTGGAACGTTAATTTTGTTTAACTACCCAAATAAATCCTACTTTCATTTGCATATATTCTGGCAGCTGCATCTCTACTTTTGATCTGCAAAAAAAACACACAAACATTAGCATACAGGTTTAGTGGCAGCGCTCAGATTCAGGCTGGATTTGTGAAGTCTGTCTGATCAGATTGTGATTACTGGTGGTCGTGAAAAAATAAATAAACCAGTGATTTGAAGCGGCTCGGACGCAGAGCAATGGTGTTTTCATCTGAGAAAATTTTGCATCCAGGACATCAGGCCTCGTTTAGTGCCTTTGGACCTCGGCGCTGCATTGGCTCTTTTCTTCTCCTCCTTCCTCCTCTCTCTCTCCTTCTGTCTCTCCTCCTCTTGGTCCGCTCTGTGCTGGCAGGCTCCTCTCTCAGCACGCTCAATCTCCCGGGCCAAACTGAAGTGAACCATTTGCATGCTGAGCATCGGGACGATGAGGTTAAAATTGTCCACCATCTTGTTAAGTTTCACCAGTTCCTCCTCTACAGATCCACAGAGCTGCTCCCACTGTCTTTTCTCCCTGGGGGTCATGGGGTCACCCAGCCTGCTCCTTTCCTCCAGCAGTCTGGTGCGGATCCGAGTTCGGGCCTCTCGGATGTCCCGCTGCGTGACGATCCAGGGAGGCTGGTAGCCGTTGTCTATGAGGATGCGGTTGAGGTTGTGGGTCATAGGATCAGCATATGGATTGTGCTCAAACTTGCTGAGGGGCTTTCCAGCTCCGCTCAGGTTCCTGAAGTCTCCGCGGGCCATGGACTCCTGGATCAGGTCCTCCACCAGCCTCTCCACAGCC
The DNA here is from genome assembly GCA_900302555.1 of Myripristis jacobus. Taxonomy (NCBI): domain Eukaryota; kingdom Metazoa; phylum Chordata; class Actinopteri; order Holocentriformes; family Holocentridae; genus Myripristis; species Myripristis jacobus. Next base: position 10,694 of record OMLB01056291.1, read on the forward strand.
TGGGTGATCTTAATGTTTCGACTGCGCTGCCGCATGTCCCGTTCCACGAGTGCACCCTCTGCAGCAGCCGCCCTCTCGTGCTCCTTCTGCCGGTAGTCCAAAACCTGCTCGGCGGCCCGGTCTACACGAAACTGCCGGTACTGACGTTCACGCTGGCTGGGTGTGCCTGATCCCACACCCTCATAGCTGAGGTAGTGTCTGTGCTGAGGTGCCATGCCCTTTGACGCATCATCATCCTCCTCTTCCTTCAATACGTCATGTTTCTTGGTGTGGCTCTGATGTGCCAGAACGGCGCGGTAGGCCTCCTCAACCCGGGCAAACAGGACGGCGTCTGCGGTCGGGGCCCCGGAGTCGGGATGGTAGAGCTTGGCCAGGCGCAGGTAGGCCTCTCTGACCTGCGAGGGGCTGCTGTGCGCCTCATCCTGCAGCTGCAGCAGCCTGTAGCTCTCACGCAGGCCGCGGCTGATCTGAGGGCCGGAGCTGAGCGCTCGAAGCCGCAGGGACTGTCGAGACAACAGGAGCCAGCGGCGGACATGGCAGAGGTCACCGCGGGCAGACAGCAGCTGGAAGGTGCAGCTCATCTCCGCCAGCTGAGGCTCTCTCCTGTGGAGCAGAGACACAGTCTGATTCACTGGAGGAGGAGGAAGGTGATACACTGAAAGCTGCAGAGATGGCGAAACAACAATGTCAGCTAGAGTCTTAGTTTGCATATTAGGCGGCAAAAACTATGATGTGAAGTCACATAGTTTTGCGTGAGTTAAGGAGGTGATTTGTATTGTAGGTAGCAGCTCAGAAACTAGTTGATATGAAGTTACAAACACAACTGAACGAATAGAAGTGAAATTAAAGGGCAGTCGGCGTGCTGGCTTGCAAACTGTACAGCTGTGCAACATAAGAGCTGGGTCATGATCACACTGTGGGTCACACGGGATGTGAGCAGCTATTTGTGATAACACATCGTCGCTAAGTTAGGTCATTTAACAGCTAAGCTAGCTAAATGAACCGCTAATCTCCAACTTAAATCTCCGGTAAACACCTAAAACTGAACGGAGAGCACCAACCTGCGCAGCGCACACTCGTCCGTCTCGGCACTGATCGCATTTACTTCTCATAACCTACAATTTCATAACAGAAATAGGTCATCGGACAGTCTGAGGAGGACATGCATGTTGGCTGTTAGTTGTTACGTCGCTACGTCGCTCGCAATGGCTCTTGGGTAATGTAGTTCCAGCCCCACGGCCTGGCCTACAAGGGAGCGAAGAGATCCTGAGCCAAAAGTAAAACCATAAGTGACGTGGCGCTGCTGTTTTCATCATGAGAGAAGAAGTCTAGGAATGGCTGTGTGTTCCTAACTTTATTTTTAAGTGTTTGCACGCGTTCCTGCAGTGTCTGGGGGATGAAACACAGGAAATATGCACTTGCAAACAAATGTCCATGCACCTTTTTGCCGGTCAGGTTTGATTATTATGATCATGTCATGCAAAACAATAGGCTGTGCACAGCTGTTGCATTCAGTAGAAAAGATGTCCTTAGATCCTTTCTGTATACTTTGGGCAATCCCTGTGGTAGCCTACAAATAATACAGTGTCTGTGCTGGATTCATTTAGTGGTTTCCTGGAACATTACTGCACAATCTGAAGGAAAAAAAAACTTCTTACAACCCTTTGTTGTTTTGGTACCATCTAAATGAAGACGTTTGGTTGTGTGTGACTCCAGTTTCTGAAGTATGTCAAATTTGTTTATCAGAGGCCAAAAAAATGAATCATCCCTGATTGAAACCTTTGTGCCTGTGCTGAGCAAAAGAGCACCCATGAAGTACCCATGAAGCAGCCAGAGCCTGTCTGGTGGGATTACTCCAGTCACGCACACATGCTACCATTTGTAAACTGAAAAGTGGCTTCATATTTTCCTTCAAATGTGGTTTATTCATTTATTCATTCTTTTTTTTTTTCATACAGACGCACCAAAAGTAAAATCATCACAACGAAACAGAAAAAAGTGATCAAATACTTCATCAGCACCTTAGAGTGAACAATATTTTTGGGGGTAAACTCTTGAGGATTAAATAAGGGACATGCATGATGGTCATTCCTTGGAGGAAAAGTCCCACTGCACCCTTTGTGAATAATTTCTGATGGGAAAATTATACTATACTAAAATATAATCAAAAAGGGGGTTCAGCAAAAATGTTTCCTATGGCATATAAAAATTTTTTGAAAAATGTTGGACTCTGGTACTGTGTGTGTGCATGTTTTTAATCTGATTATTAGTTATTCTTGAGTTCTAAAATGAGATATGGCTCCAGTTGCTTAAGAAGTTCATAGAGCATATCCTTTCCAATGGGGCCGCAAGCATTCAGGGGCCCCGCGAAGAGCTCCGTCATCTTCTCCTGGTTGGTACCCTGAGCCATGACCCTGTTGTAGCTCTCCTGGTCAATGATGGACCTGTTGAGCAGCTCGCCCAGGATAGGTCCCACCATGCTCACTTTCTGGATCAGCGCGGCGCGGTGCTTATCCACAAAGTGCCCTGAGGAGAAAGGGAATGGAAAATAACCAAGAGCTGATTCATTTGACATTAATGTAATAACAGTATGATGATTTGTCAATGCAAAAGAAAAAAAAATCAATTTTACACATCCATATTTGTGCTTGGTCGATTCAATCCTCTGACTTCCAAAGCAGAGACTGTGAGATGACTCATCAGGGGTTCGTTACCGAGCAAAACAGAATGCTCGCCAAAACATGCAATTCTTACAGAAATCTCCAAATTTCAAATGTTTTTGATACCAAATCAAAGCATGCATTTTGCTATGATGTTCCTCAAGGTCTTGGTGCCCCTAATGTGGGATTTCGAAGGGATTTTTGACTTTTTTTATGAATTCTCAGGTGGTCAAAAATGGTTACCTTTTGCACCAAATTGTATCAACCCAGAGTGTTAAGTTACTGCAGCAACTTATGGCACATAAATGAGCTTGTGAGTGGCCATCATAATCACGTATCATAATGTTCTACCCCTTAAACGTGAAAGGAAACGCGCAAATAAACGCCTACCAAAAAAACAACAACATCAACAACAATGTTTATTACACATTCATGACAATAATAACCTGACACACAGTGCTGAGCTGCATCTCAAATCAGTCTTTATAGGTTCCCAGCTCTCAGAAGACAAATACCACTCCAACTATCTGCTATTGACCTTTTAAGATCCCCTGTCTGCTCACTAAAATGGGTCTTTTTTAATGGTGGAAATCTTTTTTTGGGGATAAAACTCTATAATAATCAACACGTTTGTCTTTTTGCCCACAATAACAATCAAACCAAGAGAAAAGTTGTGTGTGTGTGTGTGTGTTGCTGCATCGTCAGGTTAGATCATTAGAAGCCACTGATAGAGACTCATTATCACTCCCAGCTCCTTCACTAACCTCCCGACATGGTCCTTAAGCACCAGATGCTCCAGCTGCGGGTCCCGGTACTGCAAGACTATGGAAGAAAATTAGAATGACATCATAAAAGTGTAGGCGTAGTGCAAATAAACTGGTTTCACTCCAATCTGACTGCTTAAACTTTGATCCGACACCAAACCCTCAGCGATAAAGAAGCAATAAATTAAGGACTCATTTTTTGTTGAGTGCTCCTGCTTCTTGTGGCTGTTACCTGTTATCATTGCATCTATTGTTACCATTTTTTTTAAAATGTTATGTTAAGGTTATTTTTTATTCAAATTCACTATTATCACAACTACAGGTAAGTTATTTGGCTTGTTGACAAGTCTCTGCTTATTGTTATTATTGTAAGCTGTTTTCCTATAAACCAGGTTCATTTGTAGAAGAGGGCTTTCACTTGGCGTGTTCCATGCAGGAAGAGATTATGGAAAAAACAGGAAGCTACTCACTGCAAACACAAGTGTTGCTGAGGATACTGCCCCTGGATCTGTGGCTGCAACACAAACAGACACAATGTCCAGGAATTTGATTATAAATGTCCGGTACTTTTAGCCTAATCAGGAAGCACTGCAAAAGCTTTTGTTTAAGAAGGTACTGTTGACTTGACAGCAAAAGTGTCACTAAGGGCCTTTTGCCGTTTTACACGGGCCAGTCAGTGTGAGAGCTACTGGCACAGGTTCAAAAATGAAAGCAAAAAGCAAGCAAATGCAGAAATAATTTCTTTCCTACTTCCTTCTGTTCTCTCTGGGTCAGTTAGACCATTTTCACAAAGTTACATGCAGATAAGGGGGAGTTATTTGCACACTTTAAAAAGTGGTAGTAAAAATCCTGTTTTCTACCTTCAGCTGTTTTAAACTTTTTCCTATGCCTCTATATAGCCTGTATTAACAAACTCAGCGCCCATGCAAGCAGATTCAGTGATCTGATATTCTTCTGATATTTCAGATTTCAGAAAACTTTATTTGTCCCCGGGGGGCAATTTAAGGCACATTTGAGCAGCATGAATTAAAAACAAGAAAATAAAATAAGCAAATAAACAAATAAACAGTGTATACACAGTATACGTTAGTAAAAACTGTACTATAGGTTCAGCAACAGGTAGATAAAGTGCAGACAGTCTAATGTAAACAGGGGTTGTGTGATTATGTATTTACATGTTATTGTGGAAGTAGTGATGGTTAATAAATAATAATAGAAAATAGAGATATTGATTGTAGCATTGATATGATTGAGATAACTTACCAAGTGACTCTGCCTCTTGAATGCTGCAGCCAAAATCTGGGACTGGGACTTGGGTAATGTTCCTAAAACACACCCTTCCGCAGCTTCCTGCTCCTCCTCCGCCTCCCCTCCTCCTGCTCCTGTATTGTTTTTTTCCTTTTTTTTTTTTTTTTTGTATATTTAGAAGCTCCATAATAGTCAACTAATCCAAAAACAACCTAAAAAATAAAACAAAATAATAATAAAACAAAATCACGGGGAGTCACATCATGCAGCTGTGTTCATGTGCAGTGGGACACAGCGGGACGCCCTGCCAGCGTCCAGGCTGCCAAACAGCTCTCACCCCCCCCAAAACCAGGCATAGGACATGAGCTTTTAAAAATAATAGAAGGTAAAACTGGATTCATTTGCGCGGGGAATGTTATCATAAGGATGTGACATTTCTGTAACATCACTCATGCATTAATGTGTATTAATCTTGTACTATTGTTTCCAGGAAAGTGTCTGTGCAGACCTGCTATCTGGAAAATATTCTGCACAAGGAAGCACAAGTAGGTCAAACGCCATCGACTTATTGGGTCTTCTTACACTTTGTTGTGTATGAACCCTCTCAGTGAACATATTTAGCCTACCTGCTGTGCTTGTGTGATTCAGAAAAGATTACTGAATTATTAGCATGGGGGAGATATGGGTTTCACTCCTGTGTGTGTGTATGTGTGTATGTGTCTGTCTGCCCATGACTAATCCTGGAAACCACTGGGTCTATGCCCTGAAGAGCCTCTTGCAGTTGTGATTCAAAACTTTTGCAAACTGCTTGCTTTTGCTTCTTACACTCGCTCTATTAATTCACCGTCTAGCTCGCCCGACCACAGTTGTGTTGCTTGTTTCTCTTACTGTGTGTATCTCATTCCACTACTTATGTTTCTTTTTTTGCCACAATAAAATCCCAAGACACACACACACACCGAGTAACTGCTTACAAGATTCACTAAGAGCATGTCACTAATGCTCGGCTCAAAGAAGGTTTTTGTGGGAGTTTTTTGTGAATTTTTTTGCTTGCTGATTGTCATTTAGATGCAATAGCTACCAGGCTGTTTTAATGAGAGAGAGTGTGTACTGAGCGAGCCGAGATACAAAGTTATTTAGACAATGTGTCATGTGTATTTGAATTACACGTGAAAGAAAGTTGTTTTAGGAGTGTGTCAGATCTTCCTGTACCCTTAGCGGTGTGTGGATCATCTCTGCGATAAATGGAAGAATAAATGAGTTCAGCGGTTACAGTTCCACCATCTAAGTTCTCCTAAAGTCACTCTCATTTAAAAAATAAAAAGTACCAAGACACGTATTTCAAATACACATGGCACGATATATAAATAAGATCACTTCAGAGCTGCTGTGAGGTTTATTTTTTCACTCTACCAGAGCCAGGCTAATGACTCCCATAGACTTCAAGTCATTATGCTAAGCAAACACAAAATGCTACCAAGAGGAGCCAAATATACAGAGAGACAAACAAGGGGATAGACAAGTTTACACACTGCCATTTGTAAACCAGACTTTATGCATATATTGTGTTAAAGACAATATATTGATGTGTAACGTATAATCCATGATGAAGCTGCGTTTTGAAATTTTTTTTTAAATAAAATACCACCTTGTCTTGGATTATCCCACTTCTGTTAACTTAGGCCTCTATGGCTTGTAGCGTCGCTGCCACAAAAACATCAGCACAAGAAAATTTAATGGCATTTCAAGGCTACCGAGCCACCCGGGGGGGCTATATCCTGTTTACGTTTTAAGGTTTCTGTTAGCCTCCGCTATGGCAGGTCAACCAGGTCACTCACTGCTGTTGCCTGGATAGGAGGGTTTTGCTGTAATGTTTTTTTTGTTTTTTTTTTTGTCACCACGTTGCCAGTCAGCTACAGAACTGGTTCCTGGTAGCCTACATGGTGACGGTGTGGATCAGGGGTGTCAAACTGTGTGCCATGGAGGGCCAAGAGACTGCTTATTTTCATTGAAACCAAAAACTACACCACATGATTTCACTGAATGGTTCCTCCTCTCTGCTTGAAGGAGAGGTAGTGAGACTTTCTCTTCAGGTCCCACCGGTGAAAATCATGACCTGAGATCATTTGGAATATGAGAAATGACTGTGTTGACATAGCAGCAATAAAAGGATTATTTTACCACATGCAACAAACTGCATGTAAGCTGCACTGTGCATCATCATCCTTCAGGTGAAGGTTAAGGTTAATGTTAAGGTTAGGGCAGAATCAAGAGCTACTGTGCTGAAACAAGTGTGCATGTGTGAGTGTGTGCAATAACAAACTGCAGAATTTGTAATTGACCAGTCAGAGAGTATTCAGCATAGCTGTGTAATAACCAAAGAACCAGTGATTAATAAGAACAATTCGTGGGTGGATAGTTGCTAAAATCATCACAAAGAGGCAGAGAACGGCAAAGGTAAAATTCTTTGTTTTATTGGCATAATACAAAAGTTAAAACCAGATTTTTTAATTTGCAATAGCCCATCTGTGCAAATTCATGATGGTGAAGGCCATGAACATTACAGTATGCTAAAATATACTGAATGAAAAAGAGGGTTCAGAATTAATTTTTCCAGTGGTGTGAATAATTTCTGACATGATTCTCAAATAAACATATAAACAGGCCACG